>VTPC01000017.1:0-76202 GCA_011009095.1 Ignelater luminosus
CCAAAGTCTAATTTGGTTCCATAGACGTGTGATATCAAAGTACTGTTTCAGATCAAAAAGTAACCTAGTCAGCAAAATTGTTTAGATATAATAGGACTTGGTTTGCAAAGCGTGTGCAAACCATATAGCTACATTACGCGTCTACACATTGGCTACTAACTCTTATAAAAATATGTATCGACTTTGCCGTGATGTCTCGTGCGGCAACCTCGCGATGCGCATCCCGGTATGTCGATACTTGGTTTATTAGTTGAGAGCCTCCCTGGCCCTGAACTACCGCGACGCGAGCCGAGCGCTTTTGGTTTTTGAGCATGCTCTCAAAAGACGCTTTGATGGAGCGGGCTCACGCTGTGTGAACGAGTTTTTTATAATTTTGTGGCCTCACGACCTTAGATGTGATGATATGGTACTGGCGGCTGGTGAGCTTACTGTTTTCTATTGTCCAGACATTCTGAGGCAAGAATGCCCCGAAACAGCCTTACGAGGACGCCACACGACAACCTTACTACGCCTGTGGTTTGCAAGTTGAATACAAACCGGTCATCATGTAGCTTTGTAACGGTATCTACAAACCAACCTTTTTGCACCACCTGTATCTCTAGAACGCAAAGTCGTATCGGCATGACACTTTTTTCTTATACATTACACCTTCATTAATTTCGTCGGAATAAATTATTTCTGTCTTTAGGGTAAAATGAATTTTAAAAACTAGTGCAAAAACGATCGTTACATTGAAAAAAATGACGATTGGTGAACAAAGTTCACACCTTTGCTGTAAGTTTAGGTTCTTACGCACGTTTCAATAAAGAAACTGCAAGGGAAAACAAATTCGCACCTTAACCTCCCTGGACCACTTATTTATTAGTCATTCATTACAAAACGGATATTATCATATACAGAATTACATGAGTTTTCAATTAAGCTATCACAAAACTTGACTTTTGAATTCTTGGGAAGGTGACTGTTCGAGAGGAGGGAGTTGCGCAACATCAACAAAATCTATGTCATATTGTGTTCCCCTGAATACTAAAATTGACATGTTACAAGATTCTTTTCGATACTGGTTGAGGATAAAATTATCTAGTTTTCATTAAAATGCAGTGTAGAATATTTAAAAAGCTAAGGGTCGTCTACAACTACGTTCAAATCTTAACCTGATTGTTGAATTCTTTGCCATTATCTATTTTTATATCTTTCTCTAATTATTACTGTAATATTAATAATTAGATAATTGTTACTCTTTACAAGGGCTCTGTATCCTTTTTGCAAAATGCAAAAACGTGTATTATCCGTTTTTATATCAATCCAACTAAACTGAAATTACAAAATTAAAGTTCCATTAAAAAATTACGACTTAAGCTAATTCAATATTATAAAGAATTCTCAAAACTAAGCTTTTCGTGTGTGTATAATGAAAGTATTAAACAGCATATTAGATATTACTGAATAAATAAATGCCAGCTTAAAATTTAGAATGCAAAAATAAACATAAAAGCCTTTAATATATTTCTGTTTAATAATAAAAGAAAACACCTTACGAAGTTTTTATGGAATACCTAATTAAATATTATGTGTTACCCAATGAGGGTTGCTCGTAACATTAACTTTACAGAGCTTTTAATTTATTAAAGTAAGACAGTTTTCTTTAAACGAAAGTTATTAAAAGTAACGCAGTAACTTCACAAATAAATAATTTATATCTAAGATACACAATATAATAACTGTATAACAAACATTCAATGAATATCAATACATTTTCTGCGTTTCGTTATTGACCATTGACGTAATAATTCCATGATAAACAGAATGTCTTAAATTACACAATACATGTAACACCTACTTGTGGGTCTGAATTAATAAAAAAACAAAACTAGGACAAAGTTGGGAACGGCACCATTATACAATTACATTAATAAATTAAATAGGTCAGGTCAGAATATAAGGATTAATAAAAGCAGAACAAACATTCAAAGCTGAATTTAATAAAAATGAGATAAAAGCACGTACAACAGAAAAGAATATGTACAAACAGTAAAGTTTTTTATTATAAAACGAAGCAGGATCGTCGACTGGCAGAGCGCAGAAATTTGAAAAAGCACCGGATTCTGTGAGCTTTTTACAGCCGAGCGCCACGCCTACCAAAATCCGGAATCAAAATAAACAAAAATATCATTCCATCTTTGTTTAGGAGCAGAAAATACGAGCTTTCAGGCAATTTCACACAGACATACCGAACATTTTATTTCGTGGTTGGTTGATAATCGTCTATGAAACGATTTCGCGGGTTCGGTTTCGCCCTCGCTTTCAGATGAATCGTCACCCACGGGAGATGTACTTCCCAAATTCTTCACACTCTTACCCCCGGACGCCATACTAAAACCCCCGACATTTGGTATCTCTTCTTTTGTAAATACAAGTGTAGCTTATTTCACGCAATACCGGAGTTGTTGTAAAGGTCAGCGGCATACAATGTTGCCAATGTGTTAATTCCTTCTCCATTTTGTACATTACATTTTTATTATTAAGATTTATTTATAAACACTGATCTTATTTATAGCCCGATTGAAAGAATATTGTACTAAATGTCTTTATCTAATGATTTAATTTAGTACTGACAGAAAAAACTTATATTCTTAAGGTATTTCGTGAAAGTATCGAGGGTTAGTAGAGAAATAGCAACAGTGGAGACTTATAACAAAAATATGGCGATGTAATGTTTTGGCGTCTTTTAACGTTTTGTGAATATTTTCACTTATTACAGATTATTAAAGCACTGCCACAATGAGTTTCTCTAGTGACGAAGTTAATTTTTTGGTTTATCGTTACTTACAAGAATCAGGTTAACTAGAATATTATTTATACTTAATTGTTTATCAGTCGTCTAGGTTATGCATGTTTGTTGCATTGTTTCATAGTTTTGTTTTCCTTTCATCCAAAGGTTTCCAGCATTCTGCTTATACATTCGGTATCGAATCCCATATATCACAATCTAACATAAATGGAGCCCTTGTACCACCAGCCGCACTCCTTAGTATTTTGCAAAAGGGTCTACAATACACGGAAGCAGAAATCAGCATCGGAGAAGATGGAGCTGAACAACGGCTAGTAGAGAGTTTAAGTCTCATTGACGCAGTTATGCCCGATATTGTTGCAAGTAGACAAAATCAACAAAATCAGCAAAAACAGTCTATTAAATCTGAAATTACTGACACAAATGGTGAAGAAGGTACTGAAGGTTTGATATTTTTTGAATTATTATTTAGCATGCATTTAACTTTATTAATTATAAGAATTACTAACAGTTACTGTAGGTATAAATAATTAAATAATGTGTTAATTTATGCAAACGTAAGTTGATGCTTTTTTATTTTATTTCCAGATATGTGCAAATCTCCTAAAGTTAGGTTAATTTTGCTTCTGCAATTTGTCATCTTCCTATTTAGAATTAGTGCATTTGTTTGAGCAAGAAGATAAAAATGCAAATTTTGAATTTGTGTAAAAACTACCCATTATTGGACGTGATAAAAAGTAAAGCATTCAAATTTTACTTACCCAGAAGACTGCCGCCCTTGGTTATCATAGTGACGATATTTTTAAAGATTAATTTATATTTACAAATGAATTCAATTGTTCTTAAATTTATATTTTAGTGCTGCCTAGAGTGCCTTGATATGATTTTATTATTATTATGTCATTTTTCTAATGGTTACGATGTCGTTTTTGAAGGATAGTTGTGTGTTCATCAACTAACCTTAAATTTCAGTTGCAGTTGCACGCACAGATCAGTCATTGCAACTATCACATTGAAAACTTACAAAACTGACTCATATCTTTGGTAATTTGCAGTTCATTTTAACCTCAAAAATTTACTACACAAAGAAACTTATTATTAATTTTAGTTTAGTAATAATCCTGCTGTTTAGGACTTCAAATATGACCCTGAACAATGAGCATGCATAAATATGTAAATCTAATTCAGAGCAAAACTTACTAACTTTTATCGAACACATCTGAAACCTTACTGTTTGTAGTCAATTTAAATGTAAACTACTTGTTTACACTCTTATGAGTTTTACACTAATATGCAATATTACTATTTATCTATTTACTTCCCAGTTCCAGTAAGATGAGCTGTGTCACTACACATAACGTATTATGAATAAGTGTCTGTATATGTATTGAAAAATATTTTTATAAAAAGATATTATAAAGAAACACTATCAGTAAGAAGATCTTCATTTTTGAATGTCATATTCTTCTTTGTTTATAAGTTGGTTTATAAAACTGTTTAAAATTAGTTATTTATGCAACAAGTGAGTAAAGTGTATCCTTTTTTCTTACGAGAAGGAAAGTTTGCCGCACGAGCCAAAGGTGAGTGCGCAAATTCGCCGAGTGAAAAAAAAGTAACTACTCGTGAATTGCATACAAAACTTTTTTCACATTCGTAATAAAAATCAAGAACTACCTATTTCAAAAACAGCTTTTTATTTGAAAACATTAGTATTAAATGTACAATTAGTGTGCATCATAGCAACAGCAACCGTCTATGTTTTGTGTTTAAATATTTTGCGTTAAAAAATGACACGTTATGATACTTTCTTTCACTCAAATGCATGATAAAATGAGCTGCTATGGCACTTCTTTTCAGGTTTCTAGCACGATGAAACAAACGCATCCTTTATAAACAAAAGTTAATGAAAAATGCTGCACTTTTTTTAACGAACGTGAAAAAAATAAATTTTTTATGTTGCAGTAATATTATTTCTTTTGAAATTGCCAGTATTGCGCCACTGTATAACACAACAAGGATGGAAAATGCTGTCCATTACACTCGCAGTGGAAGTAGAGAGCAAACATGTTTGTCTCTTCTTTGACAGGTGTGTCCACTCTACCCATTAGAAAAATGACAAAATAATAAAACAATATCAAGGCACTCTAGTGCTGCCAATGTAAATTATATATTTTATTGCAAACTTAGCAAAAAGTTACCTTTATACTCCTATGCATTGCAATTGATTGTGCTCACAATAACTGTCATATTTTGTGGTCACATGAACACAGTGTACTAGTAAATGTCTAAGACCACAATAGTTCAGCCACTGGCACATATAGCAAAAACAGTCACGCCTTGATCGCAAGATAACAATATTCAAGTTTCGCTGTAGAATTCCATTCCAGTCCTATTTCATGCTGATTGAATTTGTAGCATAAGATGAAAAAGAGTTAAGAAAGAATCCCTTACAATCAGTGGAAATGAAGACAAACCTTCAGCAAATTTAGGTCATTGACGTAGATAAATGTTAAAAGTAAAGCTGTTATTGTCAATAATTAAATGTGTAGCCAAACCAATTTCTGACGTGTATTAGAAATAATTCTAATCTAAAAAATATTCTCTTCATTTTCTTATAGTTTCTTGATGGCATAGTAAATTTGTCTGTATACTCGACCACAGTGCATACATATGCAAGTTACCTACTTCGTGCAAAATAACTGGTTTATTAGCGGCTCAAGACATCTTGAAGTCCTTTACCTACGTACTTCTTACATGTACACACCCTAGTTAACATTGAAGTATGTCACTGGTTCTTAATGTGACATAGTAACTAATCTTTGCCACTCCTTGCTTATGAGTTATCTTCACACTTGTTAAGAATTGAATACAAAATATAGCAGTAGGGAACTATTATGGTCTTGGGCTTATATACAGTATGTCCCCAAATTGAGTTTACAAGAGGGAAAACTTTTTTATTATTGCTTTTAAAGAAAAATATCATTCTTGATAAAGTTTTCCAATTGTTTAAATACTTCCAATAATGTTAGTATAATTTCTGTGTTACCAACAATAATGAAGAAAATTTTAGAATAAAAAAAAGACTAAGTCCCAAATTTACTTGAAAATCAGATTGCCATGTTGAATTGCACTTGCAAAAAGAGCCAACATGATTTTTTAACAAATTTGAAACTCAGTCATTTTATTGAAAATTCAAGATAGGGTAGTTTCGGGAGAGTTCAGACACCTTTTTTGAAATCACTGTTGCAGTTGCAAAAATGAAAAAATCAATATCTTTGAAATCCTAATTATTAATATAAACCCTTTAGAATTATCCCTTTAAATTGTTATAATATTTTTAAACGTTTAATAATCATTATGTTCATTTATCAAAAATGTTCAAAATTTGTTGTTAAAATTGTTTCCGGGAGAGTTTGGACACATTGAAACAAAAAGTGTCTTGTTGTCAGAATGTTATATAAAAATAAAATTAAATCAAAATACAGCTTTTTTTATTAGTTTGAACAATATTTTTTCAAATTTACACAAAAATAGGTTACATACGTCTATGAAAATAAGGTTAAAAATACAAAAGCTAGATGAAAAAAGTATTCACATTCGCTTTGCTTTTTTCGATTTTCGTCCGCAATCAATACAACAATTATCAAATTCAACGTCTTATTTATTTTTTCATTTCTCTTTCGTGTTGTTTTTTTCTTCAACGCTGTTTTCTTCTTGATTCATTTTTTATTTTTGGCATTTTGATTCTTTTTCTTCTTTGAAGGTGCTTCTGAGTCATTAGAAAAATCTTCGTCAAAGTTTGGAATCTCGTCATTGTCAATTACCTTTTTCTACAGTTACAATCTTTTCTGGACGGAGCGAGTCTTTCTCGGCCTCTTGCTTTTTTCATTTTTAACGCGTACTTGTTTGCGGTCAACTTCTGAGATCAGAAGCACAGCGCCGTTTGAAGATTTTCTTTAGCTTTTTGGAGAATTTTTCATTTTTCAGCACATCTAAATGTCTGAACTCTCCCGGAAAAAAACGTCCGAACTCTCCCGATTTGCCGAGAGAGAAGGAACATTTCACAGTGCGACATTGTAGCGATCAACAATAATATACATGGAAAAAACATAACCTACAATAATCCAACCTTTAAATAAAATTGCATATTAGTGAAAGAAATTGATATTTTAGCTAATAGATAACCATTTTCGGAAAAAACAAAAAATTTTTTGGTAAATTTTAACAATTTCATCCAAATTGCAATTACTAATTTGTTAAATCTAAAAGATAACCAAGTTTTAGCACTTACCTTTATGTTTATATGTCAAAACACGTATTCACTGTGACTTGCAAGAAAATTGCTCATGCACATAGAAAGGTTCGACTGAAAGAAGTTCGATATTGTAGAAGTTTGAATGTAATTTCAGATATTAAAACTTTTCCAGTTCTTGAATTTTTCCAATCTGAGTACTGGACACAACCACTGTATACCGCTATTATTTTATTATTAAAATGTAGAAACATGAATGAAGACTTGAAACAAAAAAAAGAAACAAAATTTGGATGCTTTTGCTTCTTATTGTGCTAGTTGTACAAAATTAATGAATTAAAAAAGAAAGTAATGTAATAATTCCAAAAGTACTACAAACTGAAAAAATTCAGGGGAATAATCAACTGTTTTAAACGGCATATTATAGTTGTTTTTTGGCTGATTCTATAGAGAATTTTTTTCTAAATTCATTGATGTGTAACATGACTCTTTTATGTAAAAGTTCTGGAGAAAAACAGCTTACTTCTAATAACATTTCCTACTAATCAGGTATTCCATGAAAAAACAGCAATCAAGAAACAATTGCAATAGGTGTTGTTTTGGATGTTAATAAGAGTTCTTGACATTAGAAGATTGGTTTTTTGCAAGGTAGGTAGGTAATTTGTTGGTATATCTAATTAGTATGTGATGTTATTAGAGGAAAACTGTTTTTCTCTTCGAGAATCAACCAAAAAAAACTAGTAACATGTTATTTAAAAAAAAACAGTCTGAAAAGGCAGGGCTTATATTGGATTTTTTAACGGCATTTGTAGTTATTTCATTCGCTGTTACTTCATTAATACTGAACAATAAATAGCAACATTATAGCTTGCCATGGTTTTTATAATTTAGCCTGCAGTTAAAAAAAATATGTAATGTAGTTAGAAATGATTTCTATTCTTTTGAAATGTATATTGATCCTTCGAACAATTTAGTTTTCACTTTTTCAGTCTATTGGATGTTGATGTTTCAGGTAGAAACTTATTCTATTGTAAAATCTTCACATCTGTATATTCTATTACTCGTAGTAGAATTGCTACCAGCCTTTTGCTTTCACAAAACACTTATTATCTTATAGAAGATATAAGAATTTGACACTACCTATCTGTTAGCATTTTTAAATTTCTATGCTATTCCTACTTTATTGTGGAAAACAAAATATTGTTTTATTATAATAACTGGTCGGTAACAAATGTTACTCTTTCTGAAATACTCGAGTGAGAATAACTTAGAGATTTTATAACAGACAGGTATTACTTACATTGTTCCATTATCAAATAATCAAGTTTGATGGTTGAATTTTTTGAATCAAAAGTAACAAGGTTTTAGCTTGGTTTTTAAATGGTGGCAACTCTACTAAACTAATAGAATCAAAAGCAAACATATTTTCATAATTTATAGTCGTAGCTGTTGTATCTTCACAAAATGAGAATATGGAAGTGGACATGTCAATTGAGATTCCGTCATCAAAAGCAACAGTATTACGTGGACACGAATCAGAAGTATTCATCTGTGCATGGAATCCCACCACCGACCTACTAGCGAGCGGTTCAGGTGATAGTACTGCACGAATATGGGACATGTCAGATAATCCAATCAACAACAATCAGCTTGTCTTGAGACATTGTATTCAAAAGGGTGGAACTGAAGTACCTAGTAATAAAGATGTAACTTCTTTAGACTGGAATGTAAGTTTTATTTTTTATGAAATAAAAAAGAAATTGATAAATGAAAATTTTAGTGTGACGGAAGTCTCTTAGCAACAGGCAGCTATGATGGTTATGCAAGAATATGGACTACAGAAGGTATTCTTTCACGTACACTAGGACAACATAAAGGTCCTATATTTGCTCTAAAGTGGAATAAGAAAGGAAACTACATATTGTCAGCTGGGGTTTGTATTGCTTTTCTAACTGTATAAAGTGAGGGAAATAATTTCTTTTGTCTTTTTCTTTAGGTTGATAAGACAACAATTATTTGGGAAGCTTCTAGCGGGCAATGTACGCAGCAGTTTAGTTTTCATTCTGCTCCAGCATTAGATGTTGATTGGCAGACCAATACTTCATTTGCAAGCTGTTCTACAGATCAATGTATTCATGTCTGCAAACTGACAATCGACAAACCTATTAAATCTTTTCAAGGTCATACTGTAAGTATCGTTTGTTTTTATTTGTGTTGCTTTTAAGAAAAACTTGACTACTCTACTATTAGTTGCAGAGCTACAATAATATTGAATGATTGACCATAACCTCAGATTTGCACATGCGTCAATTATTATTCAGTGGAGCGAATATAAACCAACATTGGTTAATGATAAATTAAGTTTTAAATATAAATGATCAAGTTAATACCTCCAATTATCCGCCATGTAGTGTACAAGTTCATATTTCAGTACCCAAAGTTTCAACTCGGGTGAATACAAGTACATATGTACATGAATAATAAAGCAAACTGAATGGAAAAACAATTTTTTATAAGATCACAATTTCACCTTATAAAGAATTTAATAAAAATTTAAATCTAAAAATTAAATTCTTAGTCTATTGATGAGCCACTAGCACTAATTAAAAACTTAAAACACATGTTTTCTAAAACTAAAGATTGGCTTTTCTACTTACCTTTTAGCTGGGATTTTCAAATTCTAGATGCTGAAAACTACAACAGATGCAACTACCCACATTGTCAGTGAATATATTTGTAACCATCCTGCCAGAGATCTTGACAAAATCAAATCAATTTTTAAAGTTTTATTGGCCTACACAATTTAAAAGTGAAATAACTCCAAAAAAAACAATTGCACTTTTGTTCACCATTCAACTTTTGTTAGTTTCTTTGATTACAAAATTATAATTTTAGCTACTTTTCTTCACTTTTAAAAATATCGAAATTGTTATACTTTTCTGCTACACCATATTAGATTTTTATTTATAATTTAGGTATCTTCTGGTAATCCCACTGCATTATTATTATTATTATAAACATAAAAATCTACTGCTAATTGCAGAACATTTTAAAACAGTTTAGAAATGGACGCCGCCGCCGCGATCCGCGAGTTTTATTTCTTAACCTAACAATTTTAAATAAATTAACATTTATTATTGTATGTTAGGCTTAAAATTTGACGCCTATAATATGAAATAGCACTAGTGTATATGCTAATAACTACATTTACTTGAACTTGAAGCGATTTTTTAATTACAAGTAAAATTAAAATCGAATTCGTAAAATTATCCGCGATAAACATAAGACGCGCGCGTAAAACTATCAAATCACTGGTAACTGGTTCGTGCAAAGGATCATGGAACGACGGCACGTCTATGTTGATTGGCTGTTTATTATAAGGAGATTAATCGCGATTGGATAATAAATTGTCACAATGACCAATTATGATTCAGTTCAAAATTTGAATGCAGAAATAAATTATTAGTTTTTAATTTAATACGCGGAGAAAATATGAACTACATGAATTTTAGAAATGGATAAATTGAATTTACAAATTTTACAAAATTTTGAAACAATAATATACAAACTTCTTCTTCTTTGTCTCATCCCATGGACGTGGGGTCGGTGTTGCCGTCTTCGATTCTGCTTCTCCACAGCCGCCTGCCCATCCTCCAAACCTTTCTCCCTGAGGTTTTCCACCAGTCTGCTGCCCCTCCACTCAATGACTATGAGCAAGAAGGTGCAGAAAAGCAGGCTAAGATGGAAACTCTTATTACAATTCCCCCTTCTGTCTTGCATGCATTGCCTATAAACCTGCATCACCACTTCTTCATACATCTCCTTTACCAACCATACTCCTTTCTGTCTCATACTTTGCAATACCTCCTGCCTGGAGACTCTTATCATATGCATTTTCCAAGTTTATGACGGTGGCGGCTCGTGGCTTCACAAATGGGTGCAGCAGAATCGTTACTCCATCCCCGATCGAGAAAATGTTTAAACATACTTTCCTGTTTTATTACAAAGCACTAAACTTAAACGATATGCCAAGCAATGAACAAAAACTGCCTTCAGCACTGATTCTTTAATTTTCGCCTGAAGACCATTTAACTGACCTGACATCACGCTTGCCCCATCAAAACATTGTCCTATAAGCTTTGATTTATAATCAAATTTTTCAAGGCATGTTCATGCAAGATTAAACAACGTTTCAGCAGTTCGACATCATAAAACCCCAAGAATCTCTCCACTAATTTTCCGCTGGCATTTTTGGACAATGTCTGTGGTGTCATCCACTTGAATAGAAAAAAAAGTTTAAAGTCCATTATTTCCTTCTCTACATATTCATCAATATATTGTGCAATCAATTATCTCATTCTGAATAGTTTTAGAATCGTCGGAAAACATGCTTTTGGATTGTTTATACTGCTCTTGGATGTTTACAGTGCTTATTGATATAAATTCTAGCAGTTCCTTGAAGTTGCCGCGATTGATAGAAGACACGTTTTCATCACAACCGCAAAAAGCTAATTCTTGTTTGCCCAAGTAAAGCACTGCACGAATAGGCAATTGCATAAAACATCCATTGAGCTGCACATTTTCATTAAATTTTTTAACATACAACCTGGAATTTTCTTTTAAAGCATTCTCAATATTACTTAAATTTGTCTTCAATTGAGAGAAACCTAATGCACAATGCATATGCTCGATGGTGGCTTCATGTTTGTGACAACCACCAGTTACATTACCAAAATCATTAAATCCATTCTTGTTCCACACACTTAACACTAATAATTAAACAAGACACACAGAAAAGCTTATTTAAATAAATAAAAATAAAATATAAATAAATAATAACTTCCACACAACCACTCAAAGTCTGAGAGCCAGGAATCTTTAAAATTTCGTTTGTACGCATTACCTTTTATTTTTGCAACTTGAGTTACATTTAATAAAGGTGTAGGTTTTTTACAACTCAGAAAGTCGTTTTTATTGTTCTCATTTCACCGTGAAGAGGGTGTTTCTGATAAAATACAAACTGGATCATATAAAGGAAACATTGTATTTGTAAATAAAAAACAGACGGGGAGGCAGGTTTGAAATCTGCAACACTTGTTGGATTACAAACTATACAAGCCATGCCTGTTGTCATGACAACTGACTTATCACACAGTATAGTTACTGTATTGGGCTATGATCTAAGGATTTAGGTATCCGTATGGATGAAAATTTGTTACTAACTTGCAGTCTGTGGCACATTGTATGATAAATGTAAATACAATAAATTATATTAAAAAAAGTAAATAAATTAAATTTAAAAAAGTTTAAGACCATAGAAAATTTGTGACGAAAAAAAGTTAAGAAATTTCAAATCAGCTTGTAGATAAAAAAGACATTTAGCGGAAATCTTGGGTGAGACAGCGCTTCACCTGATGGGTCACCACTGGTTTATGAAGATCAAATGCAGCTCTGACTGAAATACCCTGTGCTTTTCCATCAGTTGCAATCAAAAAAATTGTTGTATAAGTTTGAGAATTAAGGAGTCTTCGAAAGGATGTTTCAAGTAATTCTTGGAAATAAAATTCACTGATTTAACTATCCATAAAAACTAAATAACCAAACTCTTTCAAAGTATGACAGAAAAATTACATCTGTTTTTATATTAGATGTATCAAAATTCTATCAAAAACATCGATACTTTTGAAAATATTGACAATTTTTAGTTTTGCTCATTTCAAAAGATGCCTAATAAGAAAATCAATTGATAAATGTGAGTAGCTTGTATTTGGTTACACACAACATCAAAGCAATCAAGTTGTATCTGAATAGAATGCACATGATTTAAGGGATCTTATGTGGTGTGCTTATTTTCATGGCTGTCAATATTTTAATACTTACTTTCAATAATTCTAGTTGACATATAACTTTTTATTGATTAAAATGTATTTGTTCCAGAATGAAGTAAATGCAATAAAATGGGATCCACAAGGAAATTTGTTAGCTTCTTGTTCTGATGACATGACTCTTAAAATATGGTCAATGAAGCAAGATAACTGCGTCCATGACTTACAAGCACACTCAAAAGAAATATATACAATCAAATGGTCACCAACAGGACCAGGAACTCAAAATCCTAATATGAACTTGATATTAGCATCGGCAAGTTTCGATTCAACAGTACGTCTATGGGATGTGGAAAGAGGCTCCTGCATTCATACTCTTACGAAACATACGGAACCAGTTTATTCAGTTGCGTTCAGTCCAGATGGAAAATTTCTTGCTAGTGGTAGCTTTGATAAATGTGTACATATTTGGTCGACACAATCAGGACAACTTGTACACAGTTACAAAGGTACAGGTGGTATTTTTGAAGTATGTTGGAATTCACGTGGCGATAAAGTAGGAGCTAGTGCATCAGATGGAAGTGTTTTTGTACTTGATTTGCGTAAATTATGAAGTATTGTTGAAATTAGAATTATGGTAATTGCAGTGCTAAACTGGATTTCTTTTCATAGCACATTAGTTAACAACGTTCTTCCTCTTAATGATTTATGATTGTGTCAGATGATGATTGGAACACTGTGATTTAAAGTACACCATTGTTGGCGTTCTTTATTTTTAAATGTAAAATTACAGAAATACATAACTGAATTAGTAAGTAGTTTTCTTTTACAATAAAAACTGTATAAAATACCGTGTTTTATTTTATTTATAACAGTCTCCTTTTATAAGCATACAACATTTCATGATCATAATATGCATGTATCAAATAATACATATGTTTAAAAAAGAATAACAGGTTATCATATTGCCCACAATACGAATTTGCACTGGTTTCTACAAAATTTTTCTTTAATTGTATTAATTTTTCGTTAGTAAAACATTTATTTAATCCTTCATATTCTACATTTAGACCCCACATATTGAGGTGAATTTCAAGAAGAAACTGATGAATTGCTTCAATAGTTGATAAATACCACCTAGGGCTACCACGCTGATGTCTCCAAAATTGTGATATACGGTTTTGTAGTACAACACAGGGTAAAGAATTGATTCGCTCATCTTTATATATACCTTTACTTTGATTCCATGTACTATCTATAAATACTGCTCTATCAATTGGTAAACTAGATATATCCTTTCGCTGATAATTTGAATTCGACTTAAGTAATTTTTTAGTCAATAATGTGGTTCTATTAAAACCTTTTGGTAGGTTTTCTAATACTTCTTTATTAATCTTATTATCATTTTTATAGTCTTCATCAAAAAGACAGTCTACACCAACTGCTTCATAACTGGGAAATATTAATACAACATTGCTACTTTTATAGTTTGGAATATCAGGGTAAGTAAATACTCTAACATCATTAGGTGCTAAAACAGCCGCATGTGAAGCTGTACTTTTCCCATCAATTTCGTGCTTGTGTTTTATTATATCAATTTTCAATGGCAACTAAAATGTAATTAGGTTATATTTCTTTTGGTAACATTTAAATAGCACAGAACTTACTCTTACAGTAGGTAGCTTCCCTTCTAATTCGGAAACTGGCACATAACATGTATAACAAAAATATTTCCTTGATTTTCCACATTTTGGACAAGGATATCTTCCTTCTAACCTTTCTAAAACATTGTCACCATCTATAAGCATTCCTTGAAAAGGGTTTTCATCAATCAGTTGTTGAGTTGTCTCGTTGCATCCGGAGTTAGACATTTATTAGATTCTATTTACACTTTTACTTAAATTATGGTAGATAATCACTAAATTTGAAACTACACAAAACCTAGGTTAGGTTTTCAACGTCTTCATTTTAAATCGTAGGTGTGTCTCCATTGCGTCATACGGTATTATGCGTTAATGCATAAAGGTACGTAACGGTATTTTTAACAGTTTTGAAGAAAATTCAATTTTTCTTTGAAAACCTTTCCAAGCAGAAATATAATGTAGAAAGTATTCAATGTTTATTATAGATTTACGATAGTTCACACAAGATGAATGTATCTTAAAAGTAATTATGAAAGAGGCCCTTTGAAAATTATTTTTATTTGAATTCTAATTCTATATTGAAAGATGGCATATTTTATGTAAACCACAACTTCAGACAGTGTTAGTAGTGTGATGGTTAACATTTTATATTTATTTCAACTAGATTTTGTTTAAGTAGATTTTAAAAAACGTATTTATTTCAAAAGTAATTTAAATTTTAAGACTGCCGACGATATTATAATTGACAATTATACGCATTGCTCTGTAAAAAATATGTACCAGGCAAAACTGTTATGCATATAATTTATTATCATCTTTGTTTATTTGCTTTACTTGGATTGTTGAAAGAAAGACGGCAAAAATAACGCAATTTTTTGAATAAAACGGCTGCGGTAAAGAACAGACACAGTAGCTACATTAAGACATATGTATTTAGCCATCTAAAATAGCCACAAGTAGTGAGCAGCTTAGTAGAGCGTGCAATGGAAAGAGAAAGCAATCATTATACCTGTATAACGTATAAACATCTTGTACACGTAGATACACTGACAAGAATACTTAAAATTTGTCCTACTATGCACAGTAGTTTTAAACAACTGTGTTGTTACAATTTAAATGCGCGGTGTAAATTATCAGGAATATATTAAAGAAATTATAATTTCTACTTTATTACGGTTTTTAAAATATAATGAATAACGCTTTGTATTTAAAGATAAAATAAACAAATTAGATTCTTGTTAATCTTTATTTGCCTAAAAGTAAACTTTACTAATTCCTTTTGATGCTTATGTTAGTTGCACTTTTACTTTTTCATTTACAGTTAGTGTAACTTGATGATAAAAAACAATAATGGAGATTAATTATTCAACCTATGTTTGTATAAAATAATAATATACCTAATATTTAGCGTAAGTGTTTATTAAAAAATAAGGCTATTACACAAAACTTTTTTGCGGTGTTTGTAAAAAAGTTATTTTAACTGTATAAGATAAATGCCAACAATTTTGTACAATTTTGTGGGAAAAATCTAATAGGAACCGGAACTGACTAATGTATTTTTATACTGTTGTATGCATATGTTATAAAAGAAAAATAGAACGCACGCATATACATATTGACATGCACTTTTATGTAAAACCATTTTGTAATTATCTAACTCTTCACTATAATATAAATAATATAGAAAAGTGTCCTAGAAAAAAACAACTGGAAACAATTATATATATAAAATAGATACGGACATATTTTTTTAAAATGAGCTCCCAAATGTATGTATAAAATAAAAGAAAAATACGTGAAGTTCTTTATTTTTAAGTAACTTTTTGGCCCCACTGGGTGCCTCTGACACATCAAGGTGCAAATTGTCGCCCCTCTAGCTCTCTGGCAAAAAAGTATTTCAAATGGACAGAGGAAGTGCTATTTTTCGTTTCACCTTTGGGCGACCCAACTGTTAAGATCAGATCTAATTAATTTGAATCCATTTGTATTTATTTGTTTTTTTACGTTTAAGAGTCGTGCTAGTGATATGAAGTGATGAAATCACAATGGCCCAAAGACATGCAGGTCTCTGGAGACACGTATTTTTTATAGAGTACAAAACTCACAAGTTAAAATAGCATAAATAATTATGTTTGTCTACAATAATTTTCTTTAGATCAGTAATATTGAATTTAGTAGATTTATTTTAATTGTGCTATGATGAAATGTAATGTGCTATGCAATATCTTCGTTATGTCTATATTGATTAGATTCATGTAAAGTTTTTGCAAAATTGTAATTGATAGACGATCTAAAATCACACTTTCGTAGTCTATATTTTTGCATGACGAATAAGTTTGGATAATCTCTAACTCTGATTGCTATCGGACATACCATAAAGTGGTTATGAAAGTCTTCAATGTTTCAATCTAGTAAATTTTCATTTGCTTGTTCACGTATTTTTATTTTTTTATTTATTTATTATTTATTTTTTCAGTGCAAAAGGCAATCCGATTTTCTGTTGTAACCGTATAGTTTGAAGAAAATGCTTGATTAAAAAGTTGTTTGTAAACCTGTTACTGTGGCATGACGTTACATGTAACATTTTGAATTGTAATGGGAACATTTTACTGATTTCAGTACGCTACATCAGTGTCATGCAGTGATCTAATTTTATTTACACAACTACCAAATGCAGCAGAAAGCACCTGGCTTTTGAATTCTTGACTTCAAAGTTCTAAGTAGTAGAGAAACACGTAAACGACTCATCTGCAATATTTTAAGAGACTGTATAGTAGGTACTAAGATTTTGGTGAAACAAAGAAAGAAGAAACCCAAGTAACGAAGTTGCTCTATACGTTTCAGCTAATACAACTATTTTGTTTTATATGTAGTATATATGTAACTGCTTCTCAACAGCAGATTTGCTCTATTAGATTTGCGATAAACACTATAAGAATAAGAAAGTTCTTGCAATAAAATTATAAACCAGCTTATACGATAAGTAGGGAACTGCTTTATAAACTTTTATAAATGTATGCTTATATGATAATTTAGCTTATAGAAGCAAATTGTTTTCTAAAAGCTGTTTAGTGCCTTGAGACTATTTTGTTTTTTTGCAAATACTTATTGAACTGTTTTACAGAACTTCTCTCATCAACTTATAGAACAGTTTCATTAATATTGACTTAGCGGAAGCTGCAGGGTATAACTGAAAGCTATCGCACTGCTGAACATACTATCTTGCTAAGTATCATAGAACAAATCTGAGATAAACATAACTACACACTATAAGAATTAGTTTCAGTGATCTTTAACCGTAATAACAAACAATAGCAAATAAAGGTTCTTTTGCTCTTATATTAAACAACTTTGAGAAGAACAAATTTTAGTTTGATTGTTCAGCTCACCGTTTGTTGTTCACACCTTAATGATTGTTTAAATATTCACTCGTTACCTGCTTAGTTTTTCATATTTAGATTACTAAGTTTCATACACTTTTATTTAAGTTTTCACACTTTGATTTTGTTTTCATCAAAGATTGTTTTGTTTTTGCACTATCATGAGGACACGTGTTTCACACGTCACCGGTGTTCTTTCCAGGTTCACTATTTTGAGAAACCTCTGAACTACACTAATCTTTTAAAATCTAAACTACTGTAGTATGAAAATTACACACAGTAAAACAAATTTATTTTATAATTACTCCAGGAACAGTGTTTTATGTATAAATACTTTTTAAGTATCGTTCATTCAGGGAAATTGTCGTATTTTCGCGACAAAAGTGTTTTCCAAGTCAGAAGCTGTGTTTGAAGTCGATTTAATGGTAACCATTTTGAAGAAAATAATTAAAACGCTCAACCACTCTAGTCTTTTGTATTATCACCTTAATCAGCAAAAGAAAATGTTAATAGAAGTAATTTTTAGTTACAGTTAAAATGGTACCATTTTGATATAAAAAGACGTAAAAATTTCTAAAAATATACGTACCATATATTTCACAATCAAATGTATTTTGTAGTTAAGATCGATTTTACTCTGAGCAGTTTTATGTTTAAAATTCTCAAACTGCTCGTACATCATCACTTGTCTTGCGAAAAGGGTATGGAATTAATTTATTTTATACAAATGTTCTTAGGAAATTTTGAATGGTATTGATGTAGTAGTATGCAATGATAATGTTTTATAACAGCAGTGTAATGGTCTCTACACTTTCATTCGAGTAACCCCAACAAGATTTGATAATTCTTCGTATGCTAGTATAGGAGCCGGTTTCAATCATATTAAGAATAACTCCCTCTTCAACAAGTCCTTGCTGTGCGGGACGTTCTGCAGTAGCTTTGGGAACAGTACCCGTTTCCGTCAACTGTCGATACACATTGCTGAACACACTTCGAAAAGGTATTCTTCGTTCTGGAAACCTCCGCCGATATTCCTCATATAAAACAGCTATAACATCTTTATGAAACTGCTTTATAATGAATGAATGTATACTGTTGCTTGTAAACCTTTTTAAATGTTTCTCTACATAGCTAACACAGATCAATTTTAAAGAGACTGTTGTGTTTTATAAGATTAAGCCTATTTTATGTCTATTAGTGTATAGAGTACTAAGTTATTACTTGGGAAAACTTATTGCATAACGATGTCATTTATTACATTATGGTACGATACATGGAGATGCTAAGGCTTAAGTAATTTTCTTATAGTTCCTATCGTTTATCTGAAGCAGTAAATCACTGTTTTTAGTAATATTTCTTCTTTCAAAGTCTTTTCTTTTTGTAATTACTTCAAACGTACCTTCATGTGTTGTTTTATTACAAGGAGTTGCTAATACGGCTAGAATTTCTTAGTAATTGGAGCTGGCGGTCAATGTTTGGACGTTCGAATTTGGAAGAAAATGTAACGAATTTATTCTAAGCAACAAGATACTGCATTTCAGCACAGGAGATTAGAATTGAATAATTCATCCGTTAAGAAAATTCTTCAAGGAATGACAGAAACTAATAATTGTCTACTTTTAACCAGGACGGTGCAAAGGCACTCCCTAGCACTTCCCTTTTGGCCGCAGTAAATTTTGTTTGCTGATATAAAGAGCTTCATGATAGAAGTTTGGAGTTTCTTCACGTTCTTTATAGAGTATGATATATAGTGATATAACAATGCTTTTCCCCTACACTCTTGTTATCACAATTTTGTTAAGTAGGTTTACGATTTCATTTTTGTCTTAATGTACTACTATAGTGTCTTTATCAGAGACTTTTCTGCAGTTCAGTTTATGAATATGGTAGCATTTAATGCTTAATGTTCCATTATTGACACATTTGTTTATATATTTCTTCCTTCTTCTCTATTGTTTTTTCTTCTCCTTTACTTTCAATTCCTATATGTTTGCTGTTAGGCTACTAGAAGTTTATATTTCTTTAAATGTATTAGTTTTTCCCAGTTATGTCGTTTTTGTCTTCAATATGATACACTAATTTATATCATGTAGTGTTGAAGTGTTGTCAAAATTCGTTTTTAATTTTATTTTGTTGTAGATTCTGTTTCTTATTTTATTGTAGTTCATTTGTTTATCGAATGTATTTACCTTTTTATGTCTTAAGTAGATCCTTTTTTTTTCTACGACTTTTTTCCTTCTGATATGAACCTGAATTTGTGTCTGGTTTTAGCACTGAGGTTTACAATTTTAATTTAATTAATTTCTCAAAACTTTATTGAGTCCGTATCTCTTAATCAGAATTGTGGTTTCTTTCTTTGCATTTACACGAACAAAAAGAGGCGTAGAATTAATTAGATTTCAAATGAAGTATTCTTATAAGAGTCACTAAATAAATGTAGTGTTAGAATATTCACTATTTACAATTTTATATTTAGTGGAAGTGTTCTTTGTTCAATGCCGCAATAGCTAAATTAAGCCCTGATCGTGAATAATAAAAGTAACAACAAACATAACCTGAATTACAAATAAAATTTCTATTGAAATTAAACCGATAAAGCACAAACTTTTATATGCAATTATTCCATGCGCGTTATATATGGTCATCACATCGTTTAGATCAGCAAATGCGCAAAATATGTAAAGCGTTAGATAAAACTGGCACGGTCGTAAAAAAAGTAATAGAGAAGTTTTTTTCCTTCTATATAGTATATAATGTTACACTGTAAAATGATGTTTCATATAACAACGTATATGTGATAAAGTAGGTTAAGACTTGCATTTTCAACTGCTGGTTTTGCTTGTCCCGGTTAATCATTCCTGTGACACAGTTCCTAGCTGGTTCCTTTAATGACGACCGTGCTTTACTGCTCATTTATCATGCACAAATAATCGTGCTTTACTCATTGTTCATTGTTTCAGTTAGTTACTCTATTCTGTTCTTTTTGCATTAAAGTGCTATTCTATAGAAATAGAATAATGGAAGAATTCTTAAATTTGCAGATGTGTCTTGCGCGTGCATAGAAATCTCCAGATGCACGTTACTTTAAGAAACAATAATTGAAGTAATTGTTTCGGTTTAAAATTAATATATAACACAATTTATCATTTTCGAAAGCGCTTTTTATAAACAATTTATTTTATAACCAGCTTTTTGCAGACGAAAACAAATTACATATAAAATTTCATTTTATATTATGTGATATTATTATTAACTTTCATTTCCAAAATAACTCCTTATGGTATTATATAGAAAGATTTCCATATCTAACAACTGTTACTATAAATAATATAAGAAATAAAAGTTTAATTATTTATTTCTTTTAAGAATTACTGCAATTTAAAGAAGTCTAACAAGTAAACCTAATTAGAATTTAAGAAAGATTGATCGAAAACTTTATAATACATAAATAATAAGTCAGTAAACTTTACCCATATATTGCGGTACTGTATTATAGTGGCATAGGTTGTGTCGAAGTGCAAATTAATAACACTGTCATTGACCAGCGTATGTCCGGTTGACATACTTCCGGAACTTTTAATTCCGGTCAGGTTATCAATAAATTTATACCAGCGCTACCAAACAGATCACCAGTTTTTTGATTAATACGTTTTGCATATATTAATAAAGTCTATCCGGATTTGCGTTTTTTTCCTGTTTTTCTCTTTATTTGCAAAGCCAACTTTATATTTTGTTTATTCGAACTTTAATACAAGGAAGTAGAAGAAGGTAACTAATATGCTTTTTTTTGTTAATGACTACTAAAAACATGAGAAATTATTTTGTGCCCAATTCCCTTCTACTTAAAAAAATAATTTAATTAAGTATATTTTGATCAAGATTCTATAAACAAAATTATAATTTTATATTTATTTGCCGATTAATAAGTTAATGAACCAACAGCTAGCTAATTGAAAACTTGAAATTAATTAACTACTAAAAATATACAGGTTACTAAAAATTCATAATTTAGCTAAACCCTTACGACTGATAATAAAAATTCTATTTTAGAATTATGAAACAAGACCGCGGGAAAAGTGTTTCATATTAAAAGATTCAAATTTCGATAAGCAACACACAGCAAACCTTTTAAGACTAGAAAAATTTATTTAATTTACATAAGTATTTGAAAAATAGATCTGATGAAATGTGAATTTCATAACTTAATATACTTTCTTAGAAAAATGAAAAATTACGTAGATAATATTGATTGCGTTAAACCTCTAAATTCTTGAGATTACTTACAGAGAGATGGTAAGCGTTTAAATGATCAGTTAAAAATTTAGTTTTTTCTAGATGAAATTCCACCAGTATCAATTCAAGAAATTTAAATTTACGAAAGATATGACGAAGAAATTTTGAGAAAAGAGAGAGACTGTTCATCTGCACTGTAGAAAGTGCTACCCATTCAATTCTAGTAAATCTTGACAGACAAAGACATCCAGTGATGCTGAACACGGAAATCTAAGCGTTCATCTTATGAAAAAATCGTTTTCCCCTGTTTGACTCTCCAAAGGTCTTTATATGATTTCCTCGTAACCTCAGAAAATCTCTGTAAGATGTGTAACGTAACCTAGCATTACAAAAAAGTTTACTCTAGTTAACTAAGACGCTACTGGTTTTAGGCCGGCTAAACTCAGTGGGTGGCCTTGAGTGAGGATAAGAAGATTATACACACAATAAAACACCAAGAAATGTTTAATACATAAATTTAAGAGAAAAAGAATCAACCAGGGCGCCAGTCTTTCCAAAGGAAAACCAACAAACAAAATCTACAAGAAAATCTATCAAATTCAAAAAAACAATAAAAGTAATTAATGAGCTCAACAACAGAAAATAGATAAAATTAAATTTCAATATTAAACATTTAATATATTCAAGTTCAAAAACAAGTCAAATAAAATTCAACGAATCACAACAAAGTTAATCTAAATCTACAAGAAATATTCTTCTAAATATGTAACATCTTATCACCTAAACCATTCTCACAAACACACAAATGAAATGTATTAACTTTTTAAATCCAAGTTGTAAAAATCTAAAATTTTCTTAAAAGCAAAGTTTTAAAAAAAACGCAAACTTAAGAAACGACAATTAAGCGTACAAAAAAAGAACAAACTTACCACGAGATTACAGAATGTTACAGCGCTGTAAGTGTGAAACCCAGAATCTGTAACATAATCACGAAAAGACAAACCCCTCTTAACCCACGCTTCTTACGTTCTCTAATTTTCTCTTTATTCTTTAGTTTATAATAAAATTTAATCAGAAGCTATTAAGGACTTCCTGCATGCATTTAAGTGAATTGGATAATACAACTATTATAAAGAGTTTAAATTTTTAAATTTAACGACGACAGTGCTGAGATAGTAAAGCAGGTTGTCCATCTGTACAGCAGCAGTAGCAGATCGCGAATCAACCAAAGGTTTACTTGAATGATCGAAAGCAGAACGAAATCTTAAGGTTCGTTACCTTCCACGACGACAAGTTGCAGTTATGCCATAAAAACTTCACGAAGTGATCCTCAAGTTTCCAGGGGTGGGAATAAGCTAAATAAAACAAAAAGTATCCTACGAGATCTAGAAAAGCAAGCGAACACAATCCGCTTACCCTCGCTTGTTTGAGGCTTGGAACAAACTCAAAAAAATTGTAAACACCTCTTTACAACCACGAAGACACAACACATCGACGACGATTACCGTCCTACTGAATCTCTTATGTACGAGTCGTAAGTGCAAGAAATTAAAAAGAATTAACTAAACAAGAAACAACTTGGAGATATAATTTCTGATAACCCACATTATGATCAAGTAAAAATTTCCAAGAACATAATTGTAAATTATTTAAAGCAAAAATGAAATCGAATAAGCTTAACAAATAAACAGGTAAGAAATTTCAACTATAATACATTTTGGCTAAACCAACAACAAAAGACCAACCACACGTGGGCTACCTTTAGAGAAATGAACAAGTAAAAATTTACATCATCAAATTACACTTCACCACCTATCCGAATCTCAAAGATGAAATGTAGGGAAAGTTGGGAAGTAATAATTAAAGGTGAAATCTAATGCACAATCATTAAATCGTGATAAGAAAATCCAACCCTATCAATTTGCTAACAAGATCTATAATGAAGAAAAATTAACCAGAAGACAAATCATAGCTGTGAAAGTTCAACATACTGCGAAAAATAAAGTTAAAGACTGAAAAAAATATACCATGTGTTCCGCTTACTGATAATATAAATAAATTGGAAAAATCCCTTACCCCAAAAATTGATTGAAAGATTAAAGAAGCTACCAAAACCTCGTCACTATACTCCGTTCACGATGTTTCTAGATCGTAACAGGCCATGCTTTCAGTTTGTTAGGTTGGAAGCGTTGTACCTGCGGCTGCATTTGGCGCTGTTGCACGACCAATAATTTTGCATAAACGTTTAGCACCGATTAGTTTTGCTTTGTTAAAAGGAAATCAAGTTTTTCTTATATTTACAGAGTTACAAAAAAATGACAACAGCGTGAGGTTAAACTGTCATAAATTCATAACCTTAAAGCACATTAAGCATCAGTATGATTTTACAAGCCGAGTTAATAGATAAACAGCCCAGTTTACAATACTCAAACTGTCATTCTTCCACAGCCATATACGACCCAAAAACATTGTGAACGATGTATATCAACAAACCTCTCCAACGAGAGAAAACTGTAAAAGAAATACAAGAACATCCCGAAAGCATAGATCAAATATTGTCACATATAACGAAAGCAAAAATGACCGTTACAGATGTTATTTAACTTGTTTTTTGACCATGACCACAAATATTCTGAAAGGTCTAACTTCTGTTGTATTACATCAGTACCAGAAGTGATATTATCTCGTAACTCCCAAATTCATGTAGAAATATGCTGCATGATCTTTAACTTACTTCAGCAGACCGAATAAAGATTATTATAGAAGAGACCTATAGTGAGAATAAGTACACAACAAAAATTAGATTTTGCAGAACAGAATGGTTTACCGAAATAGGACATTATATACAGTGTGTCCAAGATAAGGATGCACAGCATGGGGATCTTGGAGACGGTAAGAGATACAGCATCGGTTAAATGGGATGAAAGTTGGCTATTTATAGGACCTTTTTGTTGGCGTTTGCAAAATCTAGATATCTTGGGTAGTTTCAGAGATATTAAAAAAAAAGTAGATTTCTCGATTTTCGTTATTATTTTTTCTTTCGTTTATTTGAAGAGATATCGGAAAACTAAGCTCACTTTTCCATTGCCACTTTTTGTTCTCTATTAAAATACGCTAACAAAATTCCTGTACAACGTTTCAGTTTCGAGTAACCATCATCAACCTCATTTTCTAAATAGGCGGAAAAACAATTGAAAATTATTTTAGATAGCTCTTGTTGTCACGATTATAATGATGTAAACGTGATAGGGTTATTTTGATTTCTTATGCTATAAATTAATGCATTCTGCAGCACCCTGGCCTGCACGATCACCTGATCTAACACCGTTAGATTTCTTTCCTCTGGGGTTATGTCAAGAATCATGTGCTCAACCAAAATTTTAAAGATAAACAGCAATTATTACAGTTGGTCACAGCAGCGTTCAACACAAAAAAATCAAAATCAAAATATCTCTATCATGTTTACATCATCAGAATCGTGACAACCATAGCTATTCAAAACAATTTTTAATTTTAATAAATAATAACGAAAATCGAGACATCTACTTTTTTTTTAATATCTCTGAAAGTATCCAAGATATCTAGATTTTGCAAACGCCAACAAAAAGGTCCTATAAATAACCAACTTTCATACCATTTAACCGATGCTGTATCTCTTACCGTTTCCAAGATCCCCATGCTGTGCATCCTTATCTTGGACACACTGTATAGTCTTTAAAAATACAGAAGAAATCTTTCTGGTCATGGCCAACAAATGAGTGGAATAGAACGACATCTTTAAATCATTACAATTGAACGAAGGGCACTTTTCAAACAACTGCATTATAATTTAAAAAATATCTGTAACTCTTGCTGCTAAAATTCTTCTTCTCCGTTGCTTTTATGCGGCTGGAGTTTTCTCGAGCTACTTTCATAGGGATTAAAAGAACCAAACTCTGTTGGTGCCTAGGTAACTAAGTGGAGAAACGTAAATCGGGAGATCAATTAGCATAAACGATAAAAACTCAGAGACTTAGTAGACATACACGACTTTATTTATTGAAAGATAAAGAAAGAAACTAAAAGGCAAAGAAAATTTTCTTAGAAAGAAAACGTTCACACTCTATAATTGGCATGTACTGTAACAGACGGACGAAGTGAAGAAGTAGCAACTAACGTGCATACCATCAGGGAGGCAGATTGTGAGACTGTAACTGTGACTATAGACTCCGGTAGTACTTTGAGGCCAATAGAGTTTGAAAAATGCTCACCCCAATGACAACACCCTATATCGAGGGGAAACTCAGTATTTATCACACAATACTAAGCAGAAGCGAATAGCCACACATGAGATCGCACAGTAGATGAATGATGCAACTGGTCCCAGACTCCAGAGTGCAGTTGCTTGCCATTTACTCTTATCTTTGGTTTGCTGATTTTTCTTTCTTGAAACAGTATCTTCCAATAATAATAATGCGTTGACAATCTTAATTTCAGAAAAGGGAAATACACACAAGTAAGGGAAGACGCAATTAACCAAGTAAAATTCAAATATAAATTCAAGATTACACAATCAAATCGGCTAAACATGGAATTAGCTGAAGCAGTAAATTGAATATGCTTTATGCAACTGGGCCTAAGTAATTCTGATAGGATTTTTATTTTTTATTTTATTTGATACTTGAAAAGAAACACCACTACTATAGCCTGTGCTATCTCAGACCCTACTGTTCAGTGACTTTAATTTGAAATTTTATATATTAATGGATTAATAATAAGTATTTGACTAAAGTCCTAGTTTTAAATCTATCTAAAGTTATAGTGATTCATAGTTTAGAAAAATTGCGGTTAGAAATGACAAGTTTGACTGATTAAATGCAACAAATTACTACGTACTCATGTTTAATTGAGATTAAAAAGAAGATTTGATGCAAACAATACCTAGTATGTAACTCACTGGCTGCTTTTATTTTTTAAGCTAGACCTGAATTTATCTTTTATTTGTCAATATGCTATATTCCAATACAGTAGCGTGTGTGTTATCATAACTCATAAGAAAGAAAACAAAAAGTATAAAAGAGAGAAATATTAATGGTAGAAAATATCAAATTATGACAGTAACTGATAAAAATTCCAAGAAAATAATTACACGTTAATAATAAATATTAACATATATTATAGTTGTTAAAGAGTATTTAACATTCAAATATCAACAATAAAACATAAAACTAAACGTTGTGGTTACTTTGAAAGGATTTTAAAATTAAAACTTTAATAAAAACCTTTAGTAGCAAAAAACCGATAAAGAAACTTTCGCTTATTGACTCGTGTCAGATACTAATAGACAATCTGTAAAAAGCCTGTAAACATGCAAGATATTTGTGTAGAATAATGTGTCTTAAAATTCTTAATTTCTGACAGAACCGGGATATCTTTAACAACATTAACACGAAGATCGTTATGGATGATGTTGATAAAGATCAGATGAATTAGAAAGTTTTACAATCTTTCTTTTCTTGGATATTATTTTCACAATAGCATTAAAATCTAATTGTAATATAGTGTTAAAATAAATTGCAAGACAAAGAAGAAAAATGCGGTAAGATGCAGAACGTAAGAATATCAGAAAAAAGTTCAAATATTTAAATAATAAATCTAAAAACACTCTGTTTACAAAATTAAAAAATATACCAGGTGTACAAGTTAAGATAAAATTTCTTGTATTTGTAATGTTTTGCGTATAATGTGTAACATCTTTTTACATTGTAGTTAATATAAGTCTTCTCTTTTACGCATGTTTATAGTAATACCTTCAACGTAGGAAGGAGTTTTAGATTTATACTCCCAGTGTTGGGTAAGCTCTAAATTCAAGTATCTAGATCTTGGATTTAGATACGATCGGAAGATCTTGCATCTGGATCTAGGTACTGTTTTGAAGAATATCTTTTGATCTGATCTAGATACCAATTGAATGGATCTTAAGCCTCTAGATCCAAGATCCATTCCAGATCAATCAAAGTAATTATATTTAACTTTTGAGAAATTTCCTTTTTAATACTCAATTTTCGACATAAAAATCACGCAAGCTTACCCATTCAAAAATAAAAAATTTTTTAAGCAAAATAAAAACTTTATTGTGTTATGTTTTGATCAAAATTATCAAACGATTTTATCATAAACACAAAATTTATAAATGTGATTATTTTTATTAAGTATTACACTACTAAGATATTTTTAAGAAACTAGCAACCACTTTGTATCTAGTTCCTAACTGTTCTATGTACAGTCAACTCATAAAGTAATGTCGCAAAATGATTAACATTCTGTTATTTAATGCAAATCTTTGCAACCCATAAATACTAACCTTAATAAATTAATCTTGTTTAACCGATTACTATCTATGAAATGCAAATTTGTCATTAAGCGAGAAGTTAAACGGTAAAATATAAAACATTTTGCAACATTACTTTATGAGTTGACTGTAGGTTTATAAGCAAAACACACAATGAACAAAAATACACGCATTTTTGCATTCTCAGATAGTTAATTAGGTGTCATGCGGTCTCTCAAGTTGTTTCTATTATATTGGTACCCTTAGTGCAACATGTTTCTGTAATTGTCACGTACAGAAAGTTTCGGCTTTTTGAAAGGTATAATTAAACAAATTTTAAAATTTCCAGAATTTGAATGCTTTTAAGCAGACGTTAGGGATAATCTCTCGATTTTACTCACAAAATACAACAATAGGTAAAAGAAATTTTTTCAAAGACATCACAATACCCTCTTAAATCATAGATTTTGTCATCAACCATTAAAGGATTAGCGTAGCTGTTTACTTTGACCAAGGTTCTTTACGATTATAACTCTTTCATGAATTCATCTTAATATATGTATTTTATGAAATGTCCACAAAACCTGCGTTAGCAACTAAAAGAAAACCAGAGGATTAAGCATTTTTTAAGTATTTCAATAGCGTATTTTAGTAAAAAGTGCATTTTCTTGTAAAGATCGATCTTGTCACATTTTGAATTTTCTAAGGTATTATTTCTGAACAGACCAAAATAAGATGCATTATACGTTCAGTCAGGCAAAAACAACCCTCTAAAGTATAATATGTAAAAGATAGGAGGTAAAGAGATCTCAACTTTTCTTAATAATTCCCAGTTAGAAAAATCATTTGAAGATAAATGTTTTGATATTTTACAAGTGAATTTATAAAAATTTCAATCTCCAGATGCCACAGTGTTTGGAATATTTGGAATGTACAGATACAAACTACTGCCAATTAAATAAATATCCAATAATAAAAGAAATTTCTTTAAAACTGAATAGTGTACTGCCATCATCCGCGCCTGTAGAGAGGATATTTAGTACAGGAGGTCAAATTTTAACTCCAAAAAGAAACAAATTAAGTGATGATATTTTTGAAACTTTGCTAATCTTAAAAAGTAATAAAACTAAATTGTTTACGCTACTTGCATAAGTGTACATTTTGATAATTTACGTGTACCTATATTAAATTTGTTAAAATACAAATAACAAATCTACTCTATATTATCAATTAGGTACATATCCTTAATCATTTCGTGTAACAAAATAAAAGGCATCTAAGAAGAATCTAGATACTTTTTGATAGATCTTGGATCTGTATCTAGGTACATAATTAAAAAGATGATCTTGTATCTGAACTAGATCCTTGTTTGAAAAAGTATCTGGATCTGGAACTAGTTACTGAAAAGAAGGATCTTCCCCAACACTGTATACTACTCCTAAACCTATAATTTCATAACTCGTGTTCTTGTGTTTTCATATCAAAATATGTATTCTGCCGCTGCCAAATAATGTACCTATATCTATAAATAATAATAGAAGCTGGACAGAATGCTGCATTGTGGAAAGTCAGTTCGAATTATTCCAAAACACTCTAGAGCAGATGTCAGTTTAAATTTTAAATTCTGTGTATCTCGAAAACAACCATTAAGGCGAAGAAAACATTTTCCCTCTCTCGCTCTCTTTTTTTCTTTCGTGCAGTTACTATTGCATTCATCCCACTGTGGTGTCAGAAACTCTAACAAAAACTGCCAGACTCTTAATACATTTTTATAAAACTTTACTTCCCTTGTTGAATGAACTGAGATTATACAGGCTTGAACACATATTGTGAACTAAGTGAATATCATGGCTATTTGGAAAGATATACAAACTTACTTACTTACAAAAAGTGTTTAGTACAAACCTACCAATCAGATTCAGTTATCGACTCATTCACTGGATTTCCGGTTTTGCTTAAAATAATATCAACTTTTTAATCTTAAGTAAACTACCCTGTATATTTTAATAAATTATTGCACCTTACCTAGATTCGTATCATTTGAATTATAGTAACCCCTCCGATTAGGTAACTCAAAGTGGTTACCAGGCAATGCAGGTAAATGACTTGGTAGCCACTAAAGCTGTATTTTGTTGTTGTTGTTTTGTGACTGATGCTTCAGATCATGATATCGTTAAACCTCGTGGCTTCAACTACTATGGTCATTTTGCTGCAAACTAGAATTTAACCGAACCCGAGGTTTTTTTTAACCCCGGTAGGTATTTTTAACGTGCAACTCATTGTAGTCACTCAGGACCCACTGCTTTACATCCCTTCCGGAGGATGGCATCCTTTTCCAGATTAAATCTCAGGACCTCGGCCGGGAGTGGAGCTCGCAACCATTGGGTTGATAGTCAGCTGCGTAACTATCAGAGCAACCGAGGCTCCTAGCTGTATTTTGTATTGTGTTAATCTATTCACGAACTTGGTAGCTATGAAGTGGATAAAAAATTGCTATCATGGTTGCTAGAATCGGTGGTTGTAAGAGTTGCTACTGAGCAACTTTATCTACAGAACTGAAGGAAATGTGTAGATAGATACAGCATACTTACTACCAAGTTACGTAGTGACACCACCAATGGTGATAAATAACACTAACAGTGCGTCTATTTAAAATCGATTTTGCATCATACTTCCAAAAGCTCAATTTACGGATCATAAACAAAACGGCAAAAAGCGCAAAGATGTAAGTAGTTTTTTATATGAACACGTACTTAAGTATAACACAGGAAAAAAAATGCAAAAGCAGTAAAACTTAACTGCAGAGATATTTTGAGACTTTAAAATATGTTTCGTGTAAAACTTACTTTATGTTTATTCAATTCAATTCGAGGTTAGATTTTTATTTGTTTCAGTTAGATCGGTTGATCTTTAAAAATTGATTTTTATTATGTTCTTAAACACCCTTAAATAATACAAGCATCGATATAAACCTCTTTAATCACGAACCTACACTACTGTACATAACTATCCGTATAGTTGAATATATTGATTAAATAAACCATAGTATGCTAACAAGTTAACAAAATCAAAGAAGACATATTTTTAATTACCTTATTTAACAGATTTGTCAAAATATTTTGATGTTTCTCGATCTGTAATTTATTTCATAAATCATTACGTTTTTTGACGTTTTTATGTAATTAATTTCACAAGAATTCTATTTTAGTAACCTAGAATCTGAAAGATTTAAAATAATGATTTAATTTTTCCGAGTGAGCAAGTAACATCGAGTGAATTCCAATACATTGAATAATTTGTTATATAACATGTCTAGAATTAATAAGGCGGTGATCGCTGCCAAGTATGAAAATATGAGGTATTTTGAACAATGTTACAATGAAACAGTAACGTGAACTTCTACGATTGTTCAAATAATTGTTAGCGGTATAGCGTATATAGATACTGTTGAATACTTTATTTGTCTAGTAAAAACAGCCTGATATTTGTAAATTGAAACTGCTATTAGTAGGAACTTGGAGTAAAGACAATCTCTAAAATACCCGACAGCCTTAAACAATGCGATACTGAGATTTCGTGGTTTTTATAAAAGCTAAAAACCGCAGAGCGTAAAATAATACTGTAGACATTGTGGTGATAAGTAAGTAAGGAAATAGAAATTTGATGGCTAAAGCATATCAATTTTTGGTTGTAAACTGAGAACCTGAATCTTAAGAGAGAATATCACCTTAATCCTCCTGAAGAAACTAAGAGATTTTTCTGAAATACGTAGAGTATTGAGTGTTTTATTAGAATTCTGGAAATAATAGTATAATGCAACCTTAATGTATACCCTGTAGGCGCATGCGATACCAAAGTTTCTGAAAAGTAGGTATCTACTTTTATAAAATGAAAAACGTTATTGTCTTGTCTTTCATAAAATACTAATTCAAATAAGCTGAATCTTATAGTAAAAGCGTAGGTATGTCTTTCAACAAGTGACATACAGTAAGTATACATATAAAGAAATGTAAAAGTGGATTTCAGTTTTTCAGTGGCAAATACCTTGATCTTTATTACCGTTACCCAATTTCATTTGACCGTGGCTTTAAGTTTTTGTGCTTCGTAAAGGTTATGTAATCTTTACAGCATTCTTATGTATGTAGAGTACATTGTATTATTATTATTATTTAAGTATAATCTGCAGATATTGCTTTATAATAAATGTAACATTTGTAAAATCTTTACACGTAATCACAATATTTACTTTGAGGAAAAGTATTTTCTATAATTTAGTGAAAAGTCGCCTGATTTAAGCGTCGTCTTTATATCTACAGAATATTACATAAAATTAAAAATATGCTTGACCAATACCTTCTGTAGTACTTCCAGCAACGGCTTGACGATGTTTCTGGACGTCGATATAAGGCCAGTTCGGCCTTCAGTAGGTCGTGCCACGGCTTACAACTGCCTTTTTATTGAAGGATGTAATTACTTTTTATTACATTCTAAGGTAATAAATGATTTGTTACAAATAGAAATTATTACTATTAGTGTTATAAATTATTAATCATTATTTTTTTAAATTATGCAGATCAAAAATAGAACTCAAAAAAATTTTAATCAATGTTTTGCAAAAGAATATCATTATATAGACTTTTAAACTCACACTCAGTTCAAATGAGAGTTCAGCTATATTTTATTATTTAGATGGTTCCCTCGAGTTTCGAACTCGGTCTCTTTTGCTATGTAATCATTCGCTTAACTAACTCAGCTAGAGCCTGTTGTTGATGTAGCACATTTAAAATATTTATTTTATAAAATCGTCAATAAAACTGAAACTTTTTTTTACTTGCTATTTACAAAAGCAGAATTAAGAGATTAAGTGAGTTGTAAGAATAGAAATGAATACAAAATGAGAAGATTTTATAAAACTGAACAGAAAAAAAATAAATAAAACAAACTAAACCAAATAGCATTTGATGGCACGAAAAATAATAAAGATTTATTAAATAATAGCAATTCAGGATTTCAGGCATGAAACCACATCGACCCAGTATAACTTCACTCTGTGTACGTCATTTACACTCTGCAAACTGTCCGTTTGTCTCTATATTATTTTCCATTCAATTTTTTTCATTCGTTACCTGCAATCCCATAGTGGGACAGTACACATATTAGGGGCCTTACTATTTAAATCGATATTTTATAGGAATTTGATAAGTAGTATTTTGATTAATGAAATTTATAAAACAGACATTTTAGTTTTATAAAATAGGTCCCTGTTTGCTTTAATATAGCACGCTCACCAAGTCGTTGAAGAACATAAGTACTCAACTATTTCGTTACCTGTAAAGCGATCAGATCAACTCGTCATGACACTGACGTCAATGGTTAGCTGCGCTGTCACGTAGTAACTATACTCTATACAATTTAACGATAGTTTCTGTAACATATAGTTATCTTTAATCTGGAACTTGTAAGAAAACTGAAAAGTATCTTCAAAAATTATCTCAGTCTCCGTGTTTCCTAAGAGCAACTGACGATTAGTAAACATTCAATCTTAGTCATAGAATTCTTTACAATTAAGACTTACTATACGGAACACATCATTACCTAAGTTTTATTAGCAGATTTCTGCTAAATTATCAAATTCCTTGATTTTATCAAAACTTCAACGCCAAATCATAATTCTAAAAACAAAATGTGTATGTAGGATAAACCTAACCTGATTAGTATCTTAATGCATTACAACTCAAAACGATAAATTCAGTCACCTTTCTTTGAAATTATGGTGCAATATGGAAATCGTCGCGCTAAAGCGCTTTCTTTATTTTTAACTTGATCACCTGAGGTGGCCTACTATCGTATTATTTACACGTAACAGCATAAAAAAATAGTAAACTCAAAGTGATATAAAACAGAGCGCAGAAATTATTCGGGAGTACAAACGTTTAAGATGAAGCTGTTGATGCAAAGTAGGAAAAGCATATTGCCAAAAGCGGCTTAAGGCATATTCAATGAATACGGAAGCGAAACATGTAAGTGGTAGATGTTTGAAATTGAAGATTCTTTATGCTACAGCACGTTCGGAGCAGTGGTGGTCGAACTGAAAACATTGTACTGTTATTTAACGAATACGATGGAACGATCATGTTTACCGTTGCACAGTGGTTCCAGGTACTGAAAAACCGGACAAGATTCCGTAGTTTTTTAACAGGGTGTTCCTATGTCCTAATCTTTAAGGTATGAGCCTCCATGCTCCCCCTTTTATGGGGGGAGCCACAGTAGTGCCAACCTTTCTTTTATCGAAGAAAAATTATAGTTTTTGTTATTTCTTACAAGTATTCATTGAAATACATCATATTAACCTCTGTCTTTGCTGTAGTAAGCGGAGAAAAACTAAAACAGAAGAAAATTTTTTTGTTCAAACAGTGAGTATATTTCTTCCATTTTTTGTCATACTTAAGTATATGTAAAAATATTTCGATAAATATTTATAATACAGCAAATAACCTCTAGTATAACTGGTATTGCACCGTCATTCTGATTAAAGTACTACTATTACACACAATAATACACCTATAGGTTGCATTACGCAATTCCAAAAAAATCAGGTTTTTTAGTATGATTAGTAGATTAGAAAAGTTTTTTACTTATCCTTAGTATCTTTCTAAAATTAGATGTTTTGCAATCTGAATTGACCACTTAATTAAATTAATTAATTTCTACATTAATTTAATTTAAACTTCAATAAGACAATATTAATTAATATTCTCATTAATTTTTTAAAGCATTTTTATAAATGTTCAGCAACGACTAATGAAGGAATAAAGCAAAAACAGTTGTCCCCTTCTCAATACTTGAATAGAGAACAAAATCCTAATCTCTAATTCGATAAAATTGTCTAGACATCGAAGTCGCAGGGGTCTTATGAAGATCCCAGGTCAATTTTTAACGGTTCGGGTGGATGCAATAAAACGTTATGGCACATTGAAATCATCAATATTAAAATTGAGCACGACATCGACTTTTAATCCTTTTCTATTATTTTTGATTAGATCTATACTAAACAATTGTTTCTAAATTGCATGGAACGAAGATAAGGACGTTATACTCTACGGCGAAAAATAGAAAGAAAACCTAAATAAATTTTTCTCCGAAAACGCCACCTTAAAGTTTTGCTAAAAAAAACATTTTTTTAATAACTTCCCTACAGTTTGCGCTGCATCAACAAACCTTGATATGCGTGCGCTTAATTTGTAGAAACTGATTTCGTTGCTCGAGTGATTTTAGAGGTAAAGCGCCACTTTAATCTTCAGAACTTTTTTATCTACAGAAATATCCAAAATATGATGCAGCCATTACATAGCCTGTTTCATTTCGAAACAATCTTGCCTCCTCAGTTATTTTTATAAACATGCAGATTTTCTGAACAAACTTTAAAAACCATTAGAGGTTCAAGTATATTTTTGTATATAATGTGGAGAACGGCCTCCACGCTTCCAAACACACTTTTGGGATCAAGACAGTTTTGACAAACCAACCACCAACATATTAGGGCCTTGATTAGTAGTGCATACATACGATATCAAATCACCAGCAAAACCCGTTGATAAAAACCGTTTTCAAAACTATAAAATAGAATTTGTTGGCTTCTAAACATTCCTATAATACTGTTTGCCTCATATTTTAAATTTCAATTTCAATAGCCTATATAGAACATTGGTGTGATGGTACAACATATCATACCTAACGAAGATGATAGTGAAATACAGTAAAATATGAAAACGGTGGTGTTAGAACTAGAGTAACGAAGAGCAAGAATTTCAGTAACCGTGTTAGTTCTAGTTCATAGAGAAAAAACAATTCATGTACAGCTTGTTGGACATACTTATATTCACCTATGCCTCAAATTATATTAGAAGAGCACGGCGTAGTGATTTTTTTGTAGGATCGGAATAGTTAATACTTCTAGTTTTCTTGTCACATTCTAAAAGGTTCCGATTGTAACATGTAAGAAAACATAAGACTTTACTGTGACCAACTCAACTGTTTGTTTTATCATCGTCTTCCAGACATGTAACATGCATCGAGCCTGTTTGTAAGTATAGGTAAGTCAAATCTCATATATTAGTCGTCTAGCTTCAAAGATAAGTATGTTTGGTGTTGGCAACAATTATCAGCAAAAGATTTCTGAATTCTTATATGGCTTGAACGTCTAAGAGACCGTCTAGGTTATAATCGTTTTTTCTGATGATATTGGCCACGAAGGAATTCTGATCTAGCATTTATAAAAGGCACCTAGATAGACCAGAATTTTATATTTAAGACTGATCGTTGTATCAAAAATCTAAATAAAATCATGAGCCTTCTACAAATCTATAATAAACAATGTCAATTGTGTTTTTGGCCCCTGCATTGTTTGATAAGTACTTGGTTTCAATTTTGCATTTCTCTCTTGTTACCAATCTTTGCGGTAATCTTTTTAGAGAGACTAAGAGATCTGTTTTGTGTTAAGTCCTCAAGTTTGGTAGAGAATATTCCACAGGAAGTACATTTGACTAATTATGACGTTTACGATTTATTCTTATGATAACTTTGATGAACTAGTTTTAGGCGCTTTTACCGGCGGTTTTTTCAAGAAAAAAATCATTCTATTAAACTACCTATCAAATATTGAAAAAAAACTTAAAAAGCTAGAAAATACTTTTACTGACTTTCGTAACTAATTTACAATTTTAGGTTAAATCATATTCAAGTCTTCAGATTAACATTGATTATTAATTAGACAGATCTTTTAAAGACATCTAGATTTTATTGCGTCTTTTTTTGTTTAACGCAATCGTAGACGTTAAACTCCGCAATAATAATCATTTATATAAATATTTGTAACGTGTATGATGTTATCACGCTTTCACAAAATGCGCTTTAAATGCATGCTAATTTTCCTATTACTAGGTAGGTAGTACTTACTTAGAATCACGTGTAGTAAGTGGACGTCATGAAGTTATTATTTAAAGAAAATTTCTAATTGCTTCCAATTTGAAGTAATCTCGTGATACCTAATCTGTTGCTTAGTAGTATAAGTGTTTGCAAGACTATACATATAAATATCTAAAGGTAGAATTTAAAGAGCGATTCAATAACAACCGTGGTTTTCTTAAGGGGAAGTTCCTCATGTTCGTCTCATCCAAAGAAGTTCAAAGAATCGTAGGAGCAGCGGCAGCAGAAGGAAGGCTGACTTCTCCTTAACATCTGCGAGGCGCCCCGGCCTACTGACCCACTCCCCCAGTTCTCGGCTCCCACTGCCCCCAGCACGACTCGCTTGGTTCTGTTCGACACGACATTCAGTGCACGGATCACATGTGCTACGATCGTATAATTTATTACCATATGCAACAAAAGTACATAATCGAAAGATAATTTTGACCGATGTACGACTAAATGATCTTATTTGTATTCAATCATACGATTTCATCTCGGAGACTTCAATTATAGATCAAGACGGTTTCCGTGTAGAAGCTGCTTTTGTTATTTCTGTTTTGGGTTTTAATGTTACCGTTACATAGTCCTCAAATATATATACTGCTGTGAGAGAATAAAATTTAAGACAAAAAAGCGCATGTGGAATGCTTTAAATTAAAATCTTAAATTAATAATCAGGAATAAACATATAGCCGTTGGTGACGACAAAATGATTTTATTTTATCGCAAAATTATTACATCAAAATATTTAGCACAATTTTTATTTTTCTACTTATTTAAGCGTTTTACACCATGCTTTTTAGTTAATTATTCAGGTTTTTTAATTGCGTACCTACCTATAGCTTTTTTTTCATTGCATGACACTTGTCATATTAGATTTTATTAATTAAGGAAGCAATGAAAAAAGCAATCAGTAAATATAAAACTGCAGATTTTAAACAAAAATTTGCTTTATTTTAAACTCTTTTTATGCAAATACGAATATTTATGCTTTCAGCTGTTCTTTCTAAACACAAAAGTTTTATTTATGCCAATGATTCACAGTAGTTTGGTTATACTTTTTATTTCTCTCTTTTTTACTGCAATTATTATAGCAATAATGTTTAAAGTATCACGAGGATGGGTTGTGAATGGTGTGGAGTTTTTAGGAATCAATGAATCCGATCTTGTCACATTGAGGAAAAGTAATTGAAATGCAGTAAGAAACTATTTTAACGAACCGTTTGAGAAAACTGGCTTACTAGCGCAAGACCATTCAGATGCTATAAAAATAAAAGACAAAAGATGTTAACCACGGAAACATTGAAAGGATTTGACGTACATTTTGAATTAACTAGAATTTCTACGAATTTAATCAAGGCTGTTAACAGAATTTTCTTCGGAGGGGGGAATCAACCACGACAATTTTTGGAAATAAAATGTTCTACACCACTTCCCTGTACTTCTCTGAACTTTACATAATCGAGTTATATCTCAAATACTAAATCTTTAAAATAAATTAATGTATGATCTACGAAGGTTGCTATTTATATTTCTGGCCTAACAATGAAAAAACAAGTATTTATGATCGAAACTAGTTTTATTGTTTTTCAAAATATTCTCCATTAAGATTGATACACTTTTCCATGCGTTTGAACCAATTTTCGAAGCACTTTTTCCACTCTGTTTGAGACAGCTCCAAAATAGGCGTTTTGAAACAAAAAACGGTTACTTCTGGTGTTGAAAATCGTTGACCACGCAGTTTGTTTTTGATGTACGGGAATAAAAAGAAGTCATTGGGTGCCAAATCAGGGCTGTATGGTGGATGGCCCATCAACTCGACCTTCTGGCTGGTTAAATATTCAATTGTTTGAGCAGCGGTGTGAGAGCTTGCATTGTCATGATGAAGAATGATTCGCCTCTTTTTTGAAGTTTTCCGAATTTCTCCAATGACTTCTGGCAAACAAATGGTTGTTTACCATTCAGAGTTGACCGTCTTACGTTGCTCTAACGCCACTGTTGCCACATGACCGGTAATGCCAAAGAAACATTCAACCATTTGCTTCGATGTACTTCTTCCTCGAACAACTTTTGTTGGATTTGGCTCGTCTTGAAAGACCCACACAGTTGATTGCTGTTTTGTTTCGGGGTCATATGCGTAGATCCATGATTCGTCACCTGTGCAGATGTTATACACAGCCTTTGATGCACCTTTCGCAAATTTTTTTAACATTTCAATGCACCGGTCGACGCGAGCCTTCTTTTGAGCATTGGTCAGGTTATGCGGGATCCAACGGGAACAAATTTTTTTTACGGCCAAATGATCATGTAATATCTTGTTGATGCTAGTCATACTAATGCCCAAAGATGCCTCAATCTCACGGTATGTCACATGACGATCTGGTTTAATCAGTTCACGCACAGCATCGATGTTTTCAGGCATAACGACAGATTTTGGACGGCCTTCACGGATTTCGTCCTGGAGTGAACATCGGCCACGTTTGAATTCATTATACCAGTTTTTTACAGTGCTGTAGGATGGAGCTTCATCGTTATATAATGTATGAAGTTCATTGATGCACTCTTGTCGTGATAATCCACGTCGAAAGTTATGAAAAATAATTGCACGAAAGTGTTCAAGGGTCAATTCCATTTTTTACTAGGGAATGCACTTTTCAATTAACTGCAAACAACACTAATCGCACTCAAATGACAAAATGTTGTGGTTGAGGTTATGATCAACAATGTAAAGTTTACACCGGAAATGTCAGCTGACGCCTGAAAACAGTCAGTGTTGCCAAGGCCAGAAATATAAATAGCAACCCCCGTAATACACACAGAAAGCTTTAGATCTCGCGTAGGATTCGTACCCACGCCTGCAATACACTGGATCATAGCTCTGTCAATTATGCCAGCAGGCTCTTTTTCCAAGGAGAAGCTAAATCTTGTATATGTTACATTTGTATAATTTTCCACACACAAAGTATTCAAATGCCCAAGTGGCACTTTTCCAATTAGATTCAAATGAATGCAGAAAATATGTAGCGAAATTTTGTCAAGAGCTTAGTAAGCTACAACAAATGAAAACAAAATCCACTAGTCTAGGAAAAGAAAAAGGAAAAGCCAATAGTACCAGCTTGCAATAATGATTTGCTTGTTGTTCAGAAAATGAAAACGATCTGGACGAAACGACTAGTTACAAATAGGTATGTAAAATGCTATTCTGGAGATTCGCATTAGCAATAACTCTCTTTGTGTTGTATTTTACACAATATATTCAGCTCACCTTTGAATTATGATACTTGTTAACTTCGTTGTAACTTCTCGACAGATATTTCTCTCTCTTTCTTTCTATCTGCCCCTGTCTCTTTTTGAGTCTTCGAAGTCGGTACTTTGATATTAAGTTTACTAATATCTGTTTCACTTAAAGAGATATATGCGTCACTCGTGTGATCCAGATGCTTTAAATCAAAAAATGGCCCAACTGAAAACTTTCTAGACGTCTTATTTTAGCAACAGTTTTGGAGTTAACTTTTATTAATCTTACTACTTACTTTAAAACTAATAAACAGAAAATTGTTTAATTATAATTCTTGAAACAACTGTTTTTGTTGTTTAAATGTAAACAAATGTCAATTTGAAAATTCAAATACGTTTAACATTTTAGAAACATAATAATAATAATAACTCAATCCTGATGTTGGTGCTGGCCCACTTGATCGTTGAGATTTTGATAAGGACTTAGTATTTGAATTCAGATGGAACTCCAGGCGTTAAAGAAAAATGACCAACATCTACAAAAATTTGTGTACACAAGTTGGAGGTATTTCTGTATTTTCAGAGAAACTACTATCCATTGCGGTCGGTAGAACTGGGGAATAATATTACACTTCCTTCTTGAATTGGTCTGCTTTTGTGTAATCGGTTCTTGACCTTCGAGTGGATTTGTTCCTGTGAGAATACTGGCATGGAATTACGCTGCTGTACTTAATTGCTGTTTCTGTTGTGCCAAAACATTCTATCTATTGACGATTAATGGCTACTGTTAGGTTCTGTACTACTACTACTACTACTACTACTACTACTACCAATCAGTACCACTTCCCTGGCAACAAATCTAAAGAAACTGGGATACCTGGATTACTAGGATTTGGGCGAGGTGTTGCAGAAGACTCTTGTGGTATAGAACACTGACCTGTACTTATACATCTCGTAAGACAAAATAGCCAAAAAGATTACCTGGTTAGTTTAGGGCTAAGCAAGCTCGAGATGATGACAAGAAAATATTCGACGTACGGTTATTGAGTTTGAACTTTGTTATACAACAGAAACACTAACAGAACGTTGTGTTTGATAATAAAAAGGTGCCGGTAAACGAGGACCTGTCTTGGAGCTCTTTTGCTCGTAGAGAGAATAAGGGCACAAAGTAAACCTGGAGGTGCAGGAATCCTAGTGGAACTGATGAATTAGAAGTACCAGACTGTCACTGCAACAACCATATCAAAAAAATCAAGCAAAGATTAAACTTAATTAGAGAAGACGGTTTGTTTCATCTTTTTCCCATCAAAATAATGAAAACGGTTAGCATAAATTTATATATAAGGTTAATACCAATGAAAACAGTACAGATAATATTGTGTGTTAAGCCTATGTTTAGAAATATTTTCGGCATTTCTAAAAATAGATATATCAAACTATACATGGTGTTCCTCAACTGTCTGTACAAAATCCTAGGAGTAAGGAAGACTATATGAACATATACATGAAAACGTTTCCCTATCGAGTTACTGACCGTTAAAGTGTCTTACGAATGCCACTGAAATAAAAAAGATTTACTTAACAAAATTTACAAACAAAAACATAGAAGATCGGGTTATTCGTCAGTTAATGCATTCTTTTAGTTAAACAAGCACATCTTTTTCACTTTTTCAGGTGCTTTCCAGATTTTGACCTTCAAAGATAATCAATAATGCCAGTACTTTATCCGCTACAAAAATGTATGTATTATCTTTCCCACTTTCTGCGTCTTTCTTGAAATGAATTCTAACCTTTTCGCAATAACTGACGTAAGTTTCATCCAGATCCTAATTTTTCTCTTGGTGAATTTCTGACGTTCAATGAGTCGAGTTCTACTACTAATAAATCAGAAAACCTATAAATAATAAATAGATCGACGGTAGGTTTTTTGCTATACACCTCCAATGGTTCTAGGTTCCTAACACCAAATTTGTTTTGCTTTAAAAGAACCTGAAAGCTAATATTTGCCAAGACCAGTATCTTTATTAAAACGTGTTGGTATGTTACTAACCTCAGTGTAATCTTCTACCGTTTGCTTTATTTCCTTCGGTATCAAGCTGAAACTCCATTTGGCTTTTCTCTTTTAATGGTCCGATAATTCAGTCTCTATCGTCGAAGTTAAGACAGTTTTTGACTTTGCTTTTTAATTTTTTCTTTTGGCGTACGATAGTTATAGGTTTGGACAACATATTTTTGTCTAAATTGCGCTTGTTTGTAACATCTTCAATACTTGCATTTGTTTCAAAATATTTGTCCGCAGCCTTTGCCACCATTTCTTGGGTACAGCGTTTTTGTCTGCTTTATAATTTTTTTGTTTTAACCTAGAAAATTTTTAAACACATGATAGGATTAGTCTGATATAAGTTGAATTAGTAAACATTCTTTCCTTTGGTTGTTGGCAATTTAGTTCGTGTATGAAATACTGTATCAGTTAACCAAAAATATAATTTAAACACTCAACACACATTAACACTTGGCACCTGCACTGTTAGCTTGTCTACCTTTCGCCCCGTTTTTGAACTAGTAATTTAATCGGCAAATTAACAAATTCCAGAATTTCGGGAGGGGTACAATGTATTAATGGACAAATAAACCTTAACTGTCAATTGATATAAATAGAAGAATGATACACCTTGATAAATACTATTTTCTGTTTTGAATAACAAATGACCTTCAAAGTTTCTTCGGCCTTTTTACCTTTTACTCCTCCCGACTTTAATTATATTGTTTTCAAAAACATCAATTTAATGAGAATTACTCTGGCTTTCTTCATATAATGCCTTGTTTGCGAGCAAAATTATACTTTTTCAAAATCATGTAAAACTCGATATTGTATGACATCGTGAAATATGATTTTACTCAAAGACGGTACTTGTAACGGATGTGTCGACAACTGTACTTCTCACAGCAGCAAATATCGTATAGTGGAAACCATACAGAAAATTTTATTTTAATATTGCACGCATTTTCCAAAAAACTCAAAAAATGTAGAGTGCAAACCATCTAGAAAGTTTTATTTTAATATTGCATGTTGCTTCTGATTTTGCAGGACTTCGGACATTCGATTTTACTCGAGAACGGTGCAAACTATGAAAAAACACAACAACACTTTTTAACACTAAATCACTTGTAGATTTCAAAAATAAGATTTTCTTCTGCGACGTAACATACATTTTTTCCAAAAAATGTGCCGGCGGTACCCTACATCGCCGCCCATGATGGCGGTATTCCAACTTGAATGATTCAGAGAAACACGGCGAAAGAACTACATTTATCTTCAATATGCGTTTTTCGGTGTTATTGTTTATTTATAGTAAATATGGTAGAATCAGCTTGTTCATAGTCTTTAAGTCTGCTCCATATTTCAGATTTTCTTGTAATATCCTCGTAATCTAGGCTATTATACACTTTTAGTACTTAATTGTAGCTAAATAATGGGTCCTAATAAATAAAATAATAATAGATAATTTATTAAACAGATTAGAAAGCAATCTAATGTACATATAAGAATTACCTTGATTAATTATAAAGAATTTTTATTTAGATAAATTATTCACGAATTTAAAGTAAATGGAGCGTGTGTTTTAGTGTTAAATTCATCTTATGTAACAAAATGTAGTAATAAGTTTGGTTATATTAAATTAAGGCTTTAGAGCTGTAAATTTGTTTAAAAATATGCAGGATTTTATCAAATATTGTTGAAAGATCATGTAAATATTTAGATATTGTTCTTTCTTTTCTATTCTTTTAACAAGTTTGGGCATGTTTGTAAATTTCATTAAGTGCGATAGAATTTCATAAAATTAAGCTTCCATAAAATTAGTTTTTTATGTTGATGATGTTAATTTAAAATAAGCATTGTTATAGTACATTATATCCACTAAGAAGAAAGCACCTACCATTGATAATTTAAGAGGTGAACATTCTGTAAAATGATAGGAAAATGAGGTCTTGACAGATATGACCAGCATACTGGTATTTATTGAATGCTTAAACGCTGTAGCGGATAAAAGGCAAAAATTCGTGTAAACGCAAATATGGAAATAAAGCAAGATTACTGTCGGCACATTGTACGTGACTATTTTTTCTATTTATTACTGCTAACACTTGTTTGAAAGGAGCTGTCATTTACAACCAAAATATTGACTAAACATCCCTATAGGAAGTCAGGCTATTAAACTCCTGTCCCTTTTGGATATTTTATGACCCAACAAATGTAAAAGAAACAGAACACAATAAACCTGTTCAGATTTAGCCGGTCTTAAAGAAAACCGAAGAACCAGGAGGGTATTAAGAAAAAGTTCGTATATAGTAGTTTAAATTCTGAATAGTCAATTTTTTCTTGGTTTACAAATTGCCGTGAAGAGAAGGTAAGCGTAAGAAACTATAAATTCGGTAGTCAATTTTTTTGTTTAGAACCCTACTTGAATTGTTTAAATGAACAAAAAAAAAGCTTTGAATTCACAATTTCAATTTTCATTGGTTATATAATTTTTTTGATGTTTCTTTAGCTTCACTTCACTTTATTCTTGCGTTACAATCATGATTCTCTGCAGTAAACATAATTTCGATATACCTACATGACAGTTTTGCAAATAGTGAGAAAATCTAAATTGTTAGATTCATGATATATCTTTATAATTTTCTTTATTCGATTATACATGTGTTTAATTAATTAAGATTTAAAGTCAATAATAAGTTAATAGTAACAGTTATTATTCATAAAATCATTATTTTGTTTAGAACAACTTATTAAACAATTATTCATGTTAGTAATGTTATTACAAATATTAGATTCATGCACATATTTGTCTAAATTTAGTTCGTTCTAGAAATGTACACAAAAAATACCATTACTTCCTACATTTAAAAACAATTCATTTTTTAAATCATAAGTTTATATTTATTTTTCAATTTATACAGTCGGTATTCATTCTTCAAATCATTCAGCATAATATACTCAGTCTGAAGTTAGTCTACATTCTACATTCAATATCCAGTTTTGTTAAAATTAATTATTAATATGTTAATAAATTGTTAATTCAATTAATCAAGTGGTTTTAACAAATCCAAGTCACCGTTGGGACAATATGTTCGCATAACTGCATTCAAAGATTTACTAAATGTTTGATAAGTGACACTGATGAAATACTTTCCAAAATGCTTTATCATATTGACGACTAACTAGCAATGTAAATTAATTAACGCCATTGAAAATTTTTAGATTCGTTTCTAAAACTTATATTTTTTTTATTACTACAGAGGCAATCTGAACATCTCGTAGTTTTCATTTACGTTTTACTATTTCCATCATGAGATTAATCGTATCACAATCGTAATACTCTGTTCAGTTTTTAGTGAATTGGAGGCACACAAAAATGACGTCTGTAATAGCTTTTTAATAACATTTGTCTTATTAAAAGAATGACTGAGCAATTAAGATCTGTGGTCTTATCTGTTATTTGACGATCCCAATATAGTAATGTAACAATAGAAGGCATATATGTAGTTACAGTAAGGTTCGGTACAGGCAAGATTATGTTTCAATTCAAATGACGGTGACGTTCAAACTACGCATTGTCAACTAAAACAGAACATTTGAATTTACCTTCTTGACGTAACTGATCACGATTTCTATCAAGACTTGCCACTACCTTTAACATATTCCCTAATGGCATCAGCTCGAATTAGCAGCCGATCGATTTGCTTCCTAAACCGCCTAAAATTTGTTTTTCCAACCGGGCGACGATAATTCTGACAGTCGTTTGTGCAATAAAAGCAGTATATAATAAGTTGCTCGATCCAACTAACGCGCTGAGTGCGCTCTACTCTGATAACAGCAAACAGATGGAGTGGGTATTTGTCTTGGTATATCTAACTGCTAACCTTTCTTCTCTTTGTTGATGTTGACCAATGCTGTGTGTCACCAACGATTTCGCTTATGTCACATTTTGGGGTTTTCCAAACAACAACTGAGTGCCCAGTCTATTTGATGAAATATTCTTCATGTGAATAAGTATGCGCTAACATTCCAGTTTCTTTGAAAGCATTAGTGGGCACAGAGTACAGACACTAAGAGGGCGTTTGAAATGAATAAAACAAGAAAAGCTGTTGCAGTAGTTGTGCGCAATGGAAGAATTAAGTTTGTTTATTCCGGTGCTATTGCATTTTTGGTTGCTAAACGGTGATGAAAAGTTGGGTCATCGAACGGGGAATGACGGGCCTATCAATTTACTACACAGATAAACAAAATAGATATAAGTAGGTCCTTTGAATGCAGAGGGTAAATACTGACAGAAGTAGCCAAATGATGTAAAGAAGTGTACTGCAGTTTCATTAAGTGCAGAGGCCTGCATGGGCCGATTTTTTTAGTGCAGTCTTTACGCGGCCCGTTTCGAGCTTCATTTTAAAAATTGATTGGGCTTTTTGGTCTATATCTGGTCAATCGATCAATTTGCGCCTCTCGGGTCTCTCAACCTGTCGGGCCGTCTGTCGGGCCTGTCTAGTTGTTTGGGCCTTTCGGGCTTTTCTGGCCGTTCGGGCCTTTCGGGCTCATCAGATCTATCAAACTTAGGAACAGTTGGGCTTTCCGAGCTGTATGATTTTCAAACTGCATCTTCGTACTGAATCGCACGGAAAAATTGTTGTACTGTCTCGGACAGGAGTAGTTTTCGTACTAACCCGAACATGCATTATTTTCATATTGAAGAGGAATATTTTCGTACTGCATCGTAGACGGGAAGAGTATCTTGATCGGGTCGGTTTTAAAAATCTATGAGGCTTCTAGAACCGTTCAAACCTTCGGGTTTGTCGGGCCCTTCGAGCTTCAGACCGTTCGGACCTCTCCGGATTATAGGGCCGTTCGGAACTGTCGATGTCGGACCGTTTGGGCTTTTCGGGCCGATCAAGATTTTGTTCGGACCGTATCAGATTTATCCTCATAGTCAAGCCAATACGGCCCAAGTCTGGAAATTTCTGCTCATGCAGATCTCTACTAAGTGCTACTCCCAGCTTTATGCTTCAACATTTTCATCCTGGGACGCAATGCCCTTTCAGCTATACATCCAGTTTAAGACAAGCAAGGAGCAGGACTAAAGGTTTCATAAAGACATTGTGGTGTCATTACTCTCTAACACTCGGTCACATGGCTGTCCTATGGTTCTTATCTTATTATTATCGTGGTGGTTCTCAGAATGACCCCCCCTCCAGAAAAAAATTTGGTATTGAACGCATTGCATTGGTAAGAGCAGCTGTTCAGGCACTAAGGCTTTTTGAGTTGGTTTTACATTGTTTTTCATACTCTAGTTAATTGATGAAGAAGGGTAACTTTCTATTTTAAACAAACAAGCAAACACTGACGGGGGCAGCTAAGGAATGTCGAAAAAACGCGCTGTAGTTACACTAAATGCTACTTCCGACTCTATGCCTTTTAATGCTTCCATCCCCAGTGCAATGCTCTTACGGCTCCACTCCTGTCCAAGGAAATCGGGTGGTAGGAACGAAGGTCCTGCGGGGTTACTATTGTTATCATTAGTGTTATTTTATTAATTAAAACTCAATATCAAAAATCAAAACTAGTAAAGTAGACGTTAATTTCAACATTACCATGTTAGCGTCTATACGAAAATCCGGTTGGTAGTTGCCAATCTCAATGTTACAGTCGTATTTGTGGTTAACTACTGTGCTTTATTAGTAGAGAAGGGAACCTCAGAGGCTTTGAGCAAATTGCTCATAGATGCGCGTTTAAATATAAAGTTAAGTAAACGAGAGTCAACATTAATAAATTTTTTCAAGGTTTTCTTAATAAAATGTGCTCGTCTGGAAGTTAAAAAATGCAATCTCCAAAAATTAATATTTTCATATGTATCTTTATACCTAGAAACTTAAAGCAGCCGGTGCACGTTGCTGAATGTTGTTTTATCTGCATTAAAACACATGTTGGTAGTAGCGTAAGTGAGTCATAAAACAGTACAACAGTACAGTACGTACAGGCATCCAATTGATCTAATATTCGTATTGAACATTTAGCGAACTTATTGAAACTTGGCCTCAGGAATTCTTTGCATATTAGTTGTTGCTTTGTTTACCGACATTACCATGGTTTTTCTCTTTGCTAGATACTTACACATTACGCTAGACAGTCGCTTGCTCCTTAAGATTGCTAATTACATCTGGTGATCTTTATAAACTACATAGTAGTTAATCGTGTATTCGCTATGTTATGATATTGTAAATAAAATGCCATTATAGTATGACAAACATAAAAATAAATAAACTGCCTACGTAACTTTTTCATTTTATAGGTTATGTAAATTGGGTTACTTTTTGACAGCACATTATAATATCCACACTAGTATTATATGAAGTTCTTTATTATGTGCATTTAGTCTCAGAAGTTTAGAGTTGAAAAAAGAGGATCACGTTCGATATTTTATGCGGGAAACTAAACTCCAAGAAGTTGCTGTTTTCCAAAGGTCGGTTTCCACATACTAGACTCTGCAAAAGAGCAAATAGAGAATTGATAAACATACAGTTTTCTGTATGGATGAACTTCGTTCTAGCATACAGAATGCGATTCGAAACACTTGGCAAAACGCGCTAGGTTTTTATAGTAACCTAATCCTTTGTTAGCGGAGCATACGTGCAATCTCTGCGTTATGCATTTATGCAATTATTTACTAGAAAATTTCAAAATTCGTTTTAATTCTTCGTTTCATACAGTCGTATTTCGGCTAGTTAATTCAATCACTACTGATGCTCTAAAGATTTCAAAAAATAAAAGTTCCGTAAAAGCTTTAGTTGCTAGTTAAATGTGCAAACATATCTTGTTTACTTTTTATTGGACGATTTTCTAAATTTGTTAGTATTTAGAAGATTATTATCGTTTTTATTTTATGTTGTTGACTCTTCTATATTATATTAAGAAAGTAACGTTGTAGGTAAGCAAGCAAACACAGTAAACTATGAAAAGGACAAAAAAACATTAAATCAGACTGTAACCTAATTAAACGCAAATATGTTTGTAAACAAAGAATCAGTGAAATTATTTATTAATGAGAAGAACGGTGATTAGTGTAAATGGGGCTTCTATAGATTTAGCAGGAAATTAAGATTTAAATATTAAAAATAAAAAAACAGAACATCTAATACAACTAACCAGCAGCCAGCAGCAGTTTTTTAATAGTAAAACTAATTAAATCTATTTTTATTTTTCTTTTACAATTATACCCGTTCTTTTTATATCTGCTTTTTAAAACGCTTAATTGTACTACGACTAGTCAGTGTATTTGTTATCAAAAACATATTTAACATAAAAAGATCATTAAATCAGAACATTCATGCATATTGCTTTGTAGAAAATTGCCCTCCAACATCGTTTCCGGGCAATTTTCACTGTGGTTTAAACACGAATCGCCAATTAAAAATTTAAAATTTGTCGGTAAACATTTTTCCTGCTCTTGAACTCGTCGTTTTACATCAACAAAGTTCGGCCCTGATATTTCATAAAGTACCTAACATTTATACGACAACAAAACGAAATATTTTTAGTTTCTTTAGGTCGACCGTTCAGAAGGAAGTGCTCCCTAAGGGTGCAAAACAATTAAGGACTGTTGTAATTGCGTCCTTGACTTGGGTGAAAATGAGTTTTTAAAAGCGAAAATAGCAAGCGCCCTAAATCATAAATACAATACAAGAATGTTTTGCAGTAAAACCTCTTGGCACAGATGTTAGACTAACCTAAATTTTAAATGTTTGGCAGATAACAACTAACATTAGAAAGCGAAAATATTTAACAATAATTACCCTCCTTAAAATCATGCACTGCGACTGCCTATGCTGCATGACAAGAATATCTAGTTTTTTCTTCTTTCCTTTTTTAATTCTTTATTATTCGTGACCGTGGAATGCCTAATTTTAGTTAATAATGTGGAATGTTCTTTTTTTGGCAAAACAATATTTAAATTTAATAAATCATTAGATTGTGTTTGATAAGCTTAGTTTTGAATATAACCTAAATTTTAGACTATTTTTAGAATTCATCTTTTCTTAATTGGTTTCATACAAAAAAAGGCAGGATATTAACTCTGCAGCAAAAAATTAGTTTCCCATACTTTTCTTCAAGAAACGCAAACAGAATTAATTTAATGATGCAAAATTATACAAATGTATACACGTTTTCATCTACATGATAACATCTTTTTCTGCACGATTCTTGTTTCCAAATTGCAGAAACTACGTGTATACTATATTGCACCTGTTATGGCAACTGCAGTGGGCGTTTCTTTCATATTTTCTTTGATGTATTTATGGTTTATGTACTGCAAAAGCAATAAAGAAACATACACAGAATAAAGCTTGTAGTAATAACAATAATAATAATTGAAAGAAAGTATACAACTTGAAAATAGCCTTTGCTGAAAATATTCTCTTAACTGACAAAACTTCTCTATGTTGGAATTACCTACTAATGATAAATAATCGATTCTATTCATTTTTGTTTTTTGTTTGTGTTTGTTTGGAGTTCTCACAAACATAAATATTGTAGAGTATCATAAATACAGAACGTCAAAATTAAACTACAAACTTATTAATTTTTAATGTCTAACAAACGAGAAGCGATATTAAAGCGGAATATGTTTGACATCCTTTAAGATGATTCTGTTTAGCACATTAATTACAAAAAATATCCTGAAACGTAATGAAAAACATTTTTCATCATTATTTACAACAAAAAAAAAAACTATGACAATTTTGCTTCGACTTCAGGTCTTTGTGGTCTTTGTATCTAATAAATGCAATAAACAATAATTAATAGACAGTGCGTAAGAAATAATTGTAAAAAAGATATTGAAACGTTTTTGTGTTATTACTTCTTGCTCGAGTTTTATTCTAGGGCGGTATGTAACCCATTAGAGATTCTATTACATACTACCTATTGATATATTAAAGTAAAAGTTACAGAAATTTAATTATTACTCTGTTTTAGATCAGATCCATGAACACTAGCTATTGATTATAATGACGTCGAAGTGCTCAAGAAACATTTAATATTAAACAAAATATTAAAGGGTTTTCCAATAAAAGGTGTTATTTTGAATAGCCCGCTATTTCGGTAGATGTCACTTTTGAAGCTATCATTTTTTGACATTTGACAAGTAGAAACTACGCCATTAATAAATATGGAACGATACACGCTTCAACAACGCATTGAAATTATTAAAATTCACTATAAAAATGGTGAAAATTTGGCAGAGACGGTTCGTAAAACTCGAACATTTTTGGGTCACCGTGAAGCACCTTGTCGGACCGCAATACAGAAATTGGTGAAAAAATTCGAGCTCTTGGGACAAGTTAGTGATGTGAAGAATAAAACCCGTGCACGTCGCTCAAGAACAGCCGAGAATATTGCTGTTGTAGCCGAAAGTGTTAAAGAAAACCCAGGTTTGTCCATTCCTCGTCGTTCTTTGGAATTAGCCATTCCACAAACGTCATTACACCGTATTTTGCATAAAGATTTGGGTCTTAAGGCTTATAAAGTCCAGTTAACACAAGAACTCAAGCCGGCCGATCATCAACAACGTCGTGTCTTTGCTGATTGGGTCGTTGAAATGCATGAAAATGATCCAGAATTCCATCGAAAAAATCATCTTGAGTGATGAGGCCCATTTCCACCTCGGTGGCTTCGTCAACAAGCAAAATTGTCGGATCTGGGGCTCAGAAAATCCAAGAGTTATTGTTGAAAAGTCTCTCTATCCTCAACGTGTGACTGTTTGGTGCGGTTTATGGTCCGGCGGAGTCATTGGACCTTACTTTTTTCGAAAATGAGGCTGGAGCAACAGTTACGGTGACTGGATTGCGCTATCGAGAGATGATTAACGATTTTTTATGGCCGGAATTGGATGGTATTGATCTGGACAACGTTTACTTTCAACAAGACGGCGCTACGTGCCACACAAGCAACGAAACCATTGATCTTTTACGGAAAAAGTTTCCGGACCGTGTTATCTCTCGAAGAGGTGATCACAATTGGCCACCGAGATCTTGTGATTTAACACCTTGCGACTTCTTTCTTTGGGGCCACGTGAAAGAGAAGGTCTACGCCAACAGCCCAGCGTCGATTCAAGACCTCAAAGATGGAATTCGTGAGGCTATCGAGGACATAGGGCAGCCACTTTGCGATTTGGTTATGGAAAATTTCATGAAAAGGATATTGTCCTGTAAGCGTGGTCGTGGTGGTCATTTGCCTGATGTTATTTTCCACTATTAACGGCATACCTTCCTCTTTATAATGAAATAAACATCCGATCATTTATATTAAAAAATGGCACATTTGTTTCAATATCAAAATAACACCTCTTATTGGAAAACCCTTTATTAGAAGTGCTTTAGGTTTGAATTCGCTGAAATAAATACAAAAACGCCTAATTCAGCCATTTGTAGATTTTCTAGTCCAGGTGTTTTACGAATCTTTCAGATTCAGATACATCGAGTTTTGCAGGGATGTAGTAAAAGCATATGGACCATAACAATAGTTATTCCAGTTAAAAATGAAGTTTCAATTTACAACCACTTGTAAAACCAATTGACCGTATTATGCACGACTCGAAGCATAGGGTCTAGCTATGAACAAATACAACAAGTATGCTTTGTTTTCATGATACTTAAAACACTGCAATATAGGATTCCGTTATCGTCATATCTATTTACAATAGTACCCGTTTTGCAGCTTTATTTTATGAAGTGGGAAAATTGTTGAAAGCCACGATTGATGTTCTGCTGTTACATTGGTTTTATCAGCTTATTTAAACTATCTTTTCTACTAGAAATTGTCTTTACGTCTTTTTTAAGATGCGTTTCTGCACATTGTTCTTGGCTTTTCAACAAAAAAGTTAGCAGCAAAGAGCCAACATCAAGTCACTGTATTTCGCTGATGAGGGCATAGCAAGTCTGTAACTGCTGTCCGATTCTACAAACTTGCAAATTATAATTTCTTGATATTGACTTTTTGCTGTTTATATTTTTGTACCATGGTAATATAGGATAAATGGCTTGTATACCTTTCATTACAAGAATTTGTAATGCCTTACAATTAAAAATAATTGACAAAACATTAAGAAATATTAAAAGTGTGTTTTACTTTGGAATAATTCTGTCATTTGCAAAACTTTCTGGTTTGATACCTAAATGCTCACTATATATCTTTATTTATTTTTTAATCTTCTTACATTTTAAAACTTGAACTGATAGCTACCAATTCTGAATAAACAATAATGCATAACTTGAAACTGTATCTGATGCGTTTCATCGGCATTCAGAAACTTACCCGTTTGGATCGGACCACAGCTTGAAACACATCTCTTCTTCATTTGTAAAGTTGAAAAATGAAACTTGAACAAAAGACAAATAAAAATATTGGAAACAACTCCCCGGTAGAGTGAAGAACTCCAAAACAGTCCTTAAAAAAAGAACAAATGAAAAGTACAATAGATATAAAAAACAAGAAACCAGAGTGAAGGAACTAGTGAAAGATGCAAAACCGAAGCCCTTCGAACAAGATTATCATAGAAATCAAACTTTAATATTTTACAAAGTGCTTAAAATCTTGAGCACAGGAAGAAATGAAGAGGAAGTTATACTATAATACAAAGAAGAGATAATGAAGACCTAAAAGGCATACTTTGAAAAATTATTATGTACAGCTGAAGCCATCAGCCCAAAGAAATAAGTGTGCATTGCTCACAAAGAGAAGAAAAGTCACAGATCAAGTTGGAAAAAGTAGTGAAGGCTCTAAAGATGGGTAAATCTATAGGCTACAATCAAATAACAGGAGAAATGGTACAGAAAAGAGAATGGCATAGAATTACTTAGGGATATTTGATAAAGCAATGAAGGAGAGCAAATTAAATACCAAAAAATTGGAAGGTAGAGTATTCCAAAAGATATAGTGCGTTTATGACTTTGACTACTTAAGTATTTCACAGCGGATCCCTCATAAAAATCAAGAAATGCAAGTAGTGGCACGTGTCAGAGATGATTGGGTAAACCAAGGACCGTATTGAAATAATTTATTTTTCTAACATTTTAGTTTAAAAGTACACACATGGAAAAAAGTTAAGGATATTTAAAAAATACCTATAGAATTTGTTATTAACCTAAGTTTTATAATTTATTTAGGTTTATATGGGAAATATTTAACACGTATAACCAACAACTGAACGAAAAGTAAACAAAAACACAAGAAAAACTATAAGAATTAAATAACTCAAAATAAAAACAAAAATTCAACCATTATTCGAATGTCATTTGCATAATTAATAAAGTGTATGACCTTTGTGATTGAGAATTACACTTTGTACTCGTCGTGGCATACTTAAAATTACATTAGTATCTATCAATTCCTGCGGCAAAGTGTCCGAAACTGTAGGTAAAACTGCCCTTAGTTTTTTTAAAGTCGTTGACCGAGGAGTATGCTGTCTCAATGCAGTTTTAAGCATTGCCCACATATGTTCTATCGGATTAAGGTCCAGAGAACAAGGTGGTAATTGTATGTGGTCTATATCGTTTTCTACAATTTGATTCGGCACATTTCTTGCTTGATGTGGTCTAGCATTATCATCTAGAAATAGAAATTGCGGCTCTCAATTGTACCTACAGTCCTCGAGGATATCATTTATAATGTCATCTTGGTATATATGGGAATTCATAGTTCCCAGGAAAAATGTATAATTCCGTGCGCCTACCTAGAAAGATTCCTGCCCAAACTATAACTCCACCGCTGCCAAATAGATGTACCTCTTGTACAAGGTTTTCCATTTTCGCTGATTTGAAGACCTCCATACCCTCACACGCCCAGAATCACTATTTAACGCAATTCTGGATTCATCAATACACATAACATGACTCCATTCTTGATTCCATTGAGATCACTCCCCCACCATCTTAAGCGGTTCCTCCGGTGAACATTCCCTAAAGAAACTGCTCGTCATGGCCTTCGTGATCTTAAATCTACTTAATGTAGTCGATTAAGAATGGTTTTACGTGTTACACTCACTCCTGTTGCTTGATACAAGGAATTTCTTATTCTCGAACAGGGATAGGTTACATTTCTTTTTCCAGTAATTGATACGTACCTGTCTTGTTCAGCAGTTGTGACTCGTGGTCTACCTGTGCGAGGTCTTTCTTTGACAGATCCAGCTAGACCAGCTTGAATCATGCCAATTGCTCTGTTTGCTTCAGGACTAGTTAAATGAACCCTTTTCATGATATACAACAATCGTATGTTTCAGTTTTGTAAAAATCGTCAGTTTAAATGTATAAATTCAACTCGATATTAAATAAAAATATTTTGTCAAACTCAACACTTAAGAAAATATGAAAACAAAAATTTTCTGAGAAAGTTAAACAGTGGCTACTTGATCTTAAATTATCATAAAGGAGGTGAAAAAGGTAAATTATACAATTTGAGTGCAGTATTAAGAATTTAAACCGGCGAAATTACAATATCCTTAACTTTTTTCCATGTGTGTATTTACGAAAGTAAAACTTATCTCAATACGACCCTGTGTCAAAGTTAGAAAAGGTCTTCACAGGTAAGCGGATTTATGACACCCTGCTGTGACGAACTTGTAAAATTTACTGTTTGCTAAGTAGCAGTTAAGCCATAAACGCACTATATCTTTTGGAATACTATAAGTCCTATACTTTCCCTATTTAAGAAGCTTGAGTCGGTATAGTTTCTAAAGTTTACGAGCGAATTCTTGAACAACGACTCAAACAAATCATCAAATCTCAACTCGATCAAATCACAAAGAGCATTTACAAAAAGTGAGAGTATCCAGTATTTACTAACAAACAACTAATGGAAAGATAAAAAACGGGAAGAAAAACATATATAGATTTAGATAAAGCATTCAACAGAGGTTCGAGGAAAATGATGGAAAAGAATTACGAACTTATTTAGAAGGAACAGGAATTATTATAAGAGTAGGTAATAAAAGGGACAAAGAACACTACAAGCAAGTTATAATGTACGATACAGAAAATTAAAAATGGAATCAGCAATGCACTTTTGCAGATGACTTGGCAATTTTTGCGCACAGAGGAAAAAATTCTAAAGATACATGGAAATTTGAAATAAAGCACTGTTAGACAGAAAACTCAGAATAAATGTTGACAAAACGAAAATCATGGTAATTGGAAGGACGAATACAAATATATCGATTGGATTAGACGGAGGGAAACTGGGACAGGTGGAGTCATTCAAATATCTAGCAGTACACTTGAACAACAGACGGGATTCAGAAAATACAAATAGAAACAAAAATGGAAAGCGCATCTTGAAAAAAGTAAAGATGAGCATCTGCAAAGTCCATATTCTTACGCTTGGATGTGAAAAATTGAGTTCTAGCTAAGAAGTTAGAAGTCAAGTGCAGAACATGAAAATGAGATAAGAGCACAAAATATCAAGGTAAGGAGAGAATTTAAAGCTGAGACTGTATAGAATAAAGTGTAAAAAGGTGATGTAGGCATCTAACCGAAATGAGAAAAAACAGGTCGGTCAAAAGAATGTGAGAAGCAAGAGACCAAACAAAAAGACCAAGAGATCAATCAGCTACAACTTGAAATGATAATATGGAAAACCAAGTCAGGAATAACGGGAAAGGACAAAACCAGGTGGAAGAAGTTCGTGCATATGAAGACGTACAATGTTAGTTGTGCACCTATCACCTTTGGGTACTAAAAGTTGAGATTATAAAGTATTTGAGTAAACACTTGACGTTGGACTTAACATTATTTTTTGGGCAAAAATGTTTTAATTTTTTCATACAGAGAAGAAACACTAAACGTATAGGAAGATCATTAAAGTTTTCTTCTCTTATGTTGGTTACTAATTTTTTAAAATCAATAGAATATGTAGGAAACTGTCCTGTATGAATTCTTTTTCTATAACAATCTTAAATTGCAGTATTCGCCTTCTGACTTTGACAATAAATTCTTTTCTTTCTAGAAAGCTTTTTGCTACACAAATTTAGGAGTTTATAGTTTGATTACTCGTGATTCTCAAATTAGACATCTTTAGTATAGTGCTTTAAGGGATGTACGCTCTGGTACCTCTCGAACCATTGCTCTGACAACCACGGATGCATCTAGACTTAGATAAGCTAACTATTTAAAAACAGTTAGCATAAGTAATTTCCTTCAATTAATGAACTTTGAAATTGAAATTGCTGAACAATGTCTAACTGATAGACAAGATAATATTTCAAAGACAATAACTAGAGCCCTTGCAAATTACAAAGGTTGATAAAAAGATAGATTATACTATCAGAGCTTGTATGATTAGAATCTTCAGTTTTAGCTGCACTGACAAGAATTACGGCAATTTCAAAAATAGATAAGTGCAACCCGTAACCAAGTCACCCTGGCCACCTCTAGGAAATGTTGAGCATCTCTGAAATGAATTCTTATAAAATATCTTTTGTTCGCGTGTCCATAATAAATTTGCAATCCTTAAATCGGCAAGTGAAGCCTTTTACTGCTGGTTTAATGTAGCCACCTATTGAAACTTCTAAAGTCAAAATAATTTTTTGATTATCTTTTGAGAGTACTCTTGGAGTCTAGCACAAATGGAAGTACTATCAACCCCACTACAGTGCTTTCTTTCTCCAAGTTCCTGGTGTTTTTGCCCTGTTGAATACTTTGAGTACTATTTTTCTCTTTTTAAAGTAGTCCCCGTACCAAAAGATTGTTTTGGTTACATCTTTTTTTATGTGAAGACAGTTTTTGTTGATGGCCTTTTCTATTTGCTGTACAACAATTTCAAAACCATATTTGTCGTTAATATTAAGGTCTCTCTTAAATTATTTCTTCTAGGGTTGCGATATATGTGTCGTTCTCTTGTTTTGAAGTTTTGTTATATTAAAACAGATATGTCTGTGACTTTCTTTATCAGACGTTTTTCAGTTTCTGATGAAGCTACTAGTGTAAGTAACAGCTATTGTAATGTCTACAACTTCTTGTCTTTTGCACATAACAAAGGTAGATCTGGTTCTGGTGTATATTATGTTTCAATTGTTCGTCAAAATAAAGTCAAACAAAAATTTTCTTCAGGTCATATGGTTTGTGTTAGCATCGCACTCGACAACAAGATTCGTTTTATCTGCCCTTCATCTTGCTACTGGCCATGTCCCTTGTCGAATTTTGTGAATTATGATACGGGGAGCAGACTAATCCAATTGTTAGCTTCCTTTTTCGTTTGGTGTTTCAATTTGCTTTAATTCCATTGTTTAAAAGTATGCTCTCTCTGGAAAGTCCCTAGATGTCACTATAGATTGGTTCACCATCTACCTCATTAAGGTCAGTTACCCTGCTATACCGCATCCTTGCTTCATCATCAGATTTTTCTCAGCCTATTATTACTCATGTCAGATTCCGCGAGTATAAAAGAAGTAAAAATTTGTATCGACAGGGAACCATTTACCAGAATAAGATGAAATACTCAGAAAAGTCGTGTGGTATAGCCTAAAATATTTGTACAGTTTCAACTTATAAAATTAGTAAACAACCTCTTTCAATTCATCCGGCATCATCATCATCACCTCTAGTGTTCATTGTGGCGAGCCTGCAATTAAAGAATGAGCGTTATACCGAAGACAAGGCCTTGTTGGTATCGAATGCATGAGACAACAAGAAAAGAGAAGAATCAAGAGCTTTCTGGAACGCAACATGATACCTATGGAATCGCCGGGGACGCCAAAGAGTCCCAAGCTGCCCCACAACAACCTCAGAGACATAAACACAGTTGATGTTATCATGAGAATTTAAAACCTCGAATGGTGGGAATACCGGAGAATTCATTTTGACGAGTGTAGGCAAATTGCTGGTCGTGTCCTAATTTATGGTTGAATTTATTGATAATATTAGTTTCGATTAGAAATAAGCTAAAGAAGTTAAATTAAAAATATTTGAGAAGTCTGAGAAGAAGGAGGTTCAGTCAGCATCCCAGTCTTATTGTGTCTTATCTTAATTATGGGCTAGAAAAAAAGCTATGATGCTAAGGAATCACATCAACTACACGATTGCAGGTGTGCGAGGGTGGTCTGAAAAGTTTCCGACCTAACAAAGATACAAGACATTTTTTCTGAAAATTTTTTTTTATTTTTCAACATAGTCTCCTTGTAACTCTACACACTTCTCCCAGCGATGCTCCCATCTCTGTAACCCGTCCAAATAGTACTCGGCATTTTTCTCTGCAAAATAATTGTTCACCAAGGTGATTGCCTCTTCATTTGACGAAAATCTTTGTCCTCCGAGCGCAATTTTTAGATGAGGGAGCAAAAAGAAGTCGCTTGGGGCTAGATCTGGGAAGTAAGGCGGATGGTCAAGCAGACGGTGCGTTGTCTTGGTGAAACAGGATTTTCTTTTTCTGCAAATGTGGCCGTTTTTTCGCAAGTTCTGCCTTCAGTTTGTCAAGTAATGATGCATAGTATGCTCCTGTAATGGTTTTTCCTTTTTGAAGATAATCGATTAAAATAACTCCATAACTATCCCAAAAAACGGTCGCCATCACTTTCCCAGCCGAAAAAAGTTTTTGCTTTTTTTGGAGCCGGTTCCTCCTTTGCAGTCCACTTTTTGGACTGTATTTTTGTTTCGGGCGTATAATGGTGTATCCAAGTTTCATGTACAGTAATTAATCGACGCCAAAACTCGGATTTATTTCGCCTAAACTGCGCCAAAATAGAGTTGGAAATATTCATTCGAACACGTTTTTGGTCTAACGTGAGCAAACGCGGCACCCAACGCGCGGACAGCTTTTTCATGCCTAAATGTTGATTTAATATGTGACAAACACGTTCTTTTGACATGTTCATAACCTCTGCTATCTCTCTCACTTTAATTCGGCGGTCGTCTAGCACCATTTGGTGAACTTTGGCGATGTTTTCGTCGGTAGTTGCAGTTTTTGGACGTCCCGAACGTTCATCGTCTCCCAAGCTCTTACGGCCACGTTTAAATTCAGCAGCCCAAAATTTCACTGTGGTAAATGATGGTGCAGAGTCCCCATACACAGAATTTCAGACCACCCTCGTATATAATACCGTACATTCTTCGTGATGGGTATAATATTAAGTCACTGGGGAAGCGTAAGGCGTACACAAGTCTAAATCGAATGTCTGATTTAATTATATAAGATTTGCTATGGTAATTTTCTTCATGCAGAACCCACCAAAATGATTGAAGAATTGCAAAATACAGGTACAAAGAGCACAAGGCACAAGTATTAAAAAAAAGCTGTTGCTTGGTCAGTACCATATCAATGCAGTGAATGCTTGAATTGCATGCTAATCTTCATAGATCGTCTGAAAATGTTGATTTTTGACTCATCTTTTGTCTATTCGTTTTTATTCCTATCGTTATAATGTCAATGGGGTATCTAATTTTCTAAAATAATCAGTTCATAAAACTCTGCACTTAGAAATTAGTGCTATATCTTAAATCTATTTAACGAAAGAAAATAATGTTGACCAGTTAAAGTTATATATCATCATTATATGCTTGTAGATTTATAAAGGAAATTAAGACCGACAAAGATAATTTCACATAGAGAATAAATGATTTTCCTACAGTAAAATGAGTTTTCGTCAAAGAAATTGTAGACAATAGATTTGTGGAGATCCCAAAGAAAGATGATCAACTAACGTAAATATGGAATAATAATTGAATAAAATGAGTATTACAATTTGAAAGATACTAATTCGTTTAAGTTGTTTTTTATCTTTCTTATCTTCTACATAGCATGACAAGTAATACTCTTAAAAACGTTATAAGAAACAGAAATGTTAAACGTCGTTTTGGACCAGATATACCTTAAATTTGTATGTGACAAGCAATTAATTACTACAAGCTTGTCCATAGAAACACATTTTAAAAATTCTAACAATAGATATGCTAAACGCTTACCGGTACTAGCAAGCAAAACAATAAACAATTAAATTTGCATTTTTGTCTATATTAACAAGCATCTTTTGTAAGAGCAGACTATAATGTAACAGAGATAAGACAATACAAGGTTTATTTTCGTGTACACAACAACAATGACAGTGACCCATTTTCATGTTGTAGGTTTTAAATATTTTTTAAGATCTGGTAGAAGCTTAGAGTTTTTAGGATGAAGACCTTTGACTTCACGTATGCAGAGATTTTAATAAGATATCTATATAAGAAATTACAACGGATTTCCCTAAATGATGCTTCTTGGAAGGATCGATTTTCATTATTTAGAAAAGAAACTTTTACTGATACTTAATATTCACAGTTAACAGGATCTTATATAATTAAGCTTCAGGATACAAAAATATGTAGTGACGTTAATACAGGATAGCGGTCATCATCATCATCAGAAGACTAAATTCTTGGAAATAATCCGAATTTGCAATACACGCATGGTTTACGAACGAACAGTGCAAGTAGGTCTTAAGGCGGACTTGGCCCAAACCGCCCAAACAAGTGGGGCCGCAGAAGTGTACCACGCTTAACACTTTAATGGACATTTTATCAAACAAAATCTTATTTTGATGTATTGTTTCAGTGTTAAACGTCATTTATTATGTATGTTAACTGTTTACAAGGGTTTACATTAAAAAAGTCTCATGCACAATATTAAACTAACGATTTTAAACACCTGAGGGTTTCCTAATAGTATAATTTGACGGAATTATTTTTAAACAACAACTGTTAATACACTTTCACGTATTCCCTATATTTACAACCCCGCCGTGTAATCAATCCAAACCATCTGTAGTCTCCTTCATGGATTACAATATAAACCCACAACCATTCAACATATGTCAAATATCGAACCAGACAGCAATCAGGGTATGAAATATCTTCACAATAAAACTATTTAACTAAAACTGTTTTTTTCTCGAAAGGCTCCCAACGGTACATTTAGTCCGTAAGGACCCGTACGGTTTCAGTTTAATAAAGGGTTATGTTTAGATCTTTTTAATAAGAAATAGGTCAACCCTTCGCAAGGTTATTTTAGTTAACTGCATCTTTTTTCCACCGTTTTATGGCCTGTTTAAAGAATTTTATGTTATCGTAAAATCCCATATTCTCAATTATAATCTCGGATCTTAAAAGTAAAAAAAAAAATGTGTCCCAAAAATTCTTTAGGTAACAGAAGCTTGAAGTTATTGGGATAACAGTAAATTTATTGACGTTATAAAAGAAAGTAATATTAGCAGGCAACTACCATGACAGGTTTTTGACTCATCGTGTAATTTCGATTTTATGATATTTTATGCAAGATATGTATGTTACGGAAATATAATGAAAATGTAAGAAATAGTAAAAACGCGTTCATTTTCAAGATCCGGGATATTTAACCAATGAATTGGTTTAAAAATCTAAATCCGGAATAAGAAATTTAGTTTTTTTTTGGAGTTTGTGTTTATTTTTGAATTGCAACAGTCTAATAAAATCTGGAACCGTTAAGGTTTTTATAATTCTAAGTGGATAAATAAAACGTATTTCATCATACTTTTTCCATGCTATAACTTTAAAAATATGTAAAGCAGTTTTTGTGGTTTGAATAACGTTAAAAAGCTTAAATGTTATTTAATTATTATTGATATTTTGAAAGGTTTTAGATTGAATAAAACACATCAATATTAGGTACTTCGTTTTGAAGATTCTTGCTTTCATTACCTCATCTGAACCTACGGTAGGCGTATGCAAAAGCTCTGACTTTATAATTTAGTGGGCGTTCACTGTTCACTGGCATGGCAGTGAAAATAACGAAATTACTAAATTGAACAGAAAACGTTAAAATTCTATGGTCCCTTTGATAACTAATAATCTTAATTTTCAAATAAGATCAAACCAAAACAAATTTGAGTAATTTAAGCACTTATGAAAATATCGCGAAATTGAAAAAACCTACATTTGTCTACGCCAGCATTTCCCACGTTTTTGTTTTCGTGATCCCTAAGTTTGTATTCTATAAATTGGTGATACCCATTTTGAGAATATGGAAATATAAAATTGATTTTTTATGATGGTGCGTGGCGAAATGAATTTGACTCGGCTGCCTACAGCATTGCGGCTTGAGTTCCCATGGTATTTCGAAACTTGGTCTTGAATTGATCCTATAGTTTCTGAAATTTATGAAAACAATCAGTCAATCAATATTAAGAAATTTCAGTGTGAAGCGTTAACTTAAACATGCAAAGCAGAGGAGAAGCCGTATTCAATAAACCTAAAACACCACGCAAGCAATGGTTCATAACTGCAAGCAACCTATGGGTGAATTTCTTATTGAATTATTTTTATTTATTGAATTAATTAATTAATTAGATACAACTTTCCATACAATAAATTGATGCTTCAAAACCCCTAGCTTGTCTGAGGAGATTCTTTCTTGTAAATAAGCAGTAAAGGTAAAATTATAAATAAATAAATAAATGTAAAGTACTTTTGATGCAAGCAACAGGAAGAAGAAATTTTTTTTTTGTAATTTATTGTTAACAATTTCAAATCAGCTATTTTATTCAGGCCAGATTCTACTATTCTTTTAATTTAGCCAACGAAATATTTTAACTTAGTCATTAGTTTTGCAAATGAGACTACTATTTTCTATAATAGCATTTCGTTGGGCTAAATTAAAATTAAAATGGATCCAATGACTGTTTTTTGAGGAACTCCAAACATAACTTTTTTGCTTACACTATTTCCTACTTGCTTTCTGTTACTTGTAACGATCACTTTTTTCCCTCGTTACACAATCGTTTAGTTAACCTTTTTGCCCGTGTAATCTAGAATCTGGTAGTCTCTTCTCTCGTTGGAGGGGATTTTTGTAGCTTTTATTTCAGGTTGCATAGATAGCGATGGTTATCTCACCTTAATTTTCTTTTTAAATTCAATGATTATTAGTTGAGGAATCTTTTAATTATTTCTTATTGCTGAGAAAAGGAATTTTTACAGGTGTCTTTCTGTACAGCTGATTATTCACTATCATCTTATATGTCTGGTTAGCAAATTTAATTGTCATTATTTATCTTAATCTATGATTGATTAGTTCGTTTTGAAGTTCCCTCTGATAAAGATAAACTTTATTTATGTTGGTAATTATTTTATTTTATCTTCATACGGATACGGATAAAGATCGAATTAGAAAATCTTATCGTACTAGTTTTATTCTTAAACCCTGCTGGATTCTTATTTCATTACCTAGATTAGTAATCATAATTATTTGTTGCGTTTTCAAAGTATCTTGAAAAGTTTTAAATTTCTTTTTTTTAATTTTTGCTTCCCTGGTTATAGATGATTAGTTCTTACTTAACGAAATCTTTGTTAATTCATTTCTCCAATAAGGAATTTTATATTTTCAAGTCTAGACAGTTCATTGGGGCAATTTTGTTCAAATTTTCCCAGTTTTGAATCTGGATCTTGGCTATTGATTAACCCAGTTGCTGTCGTCTCGTGAGTTCTCGCTTCGCCTGAAAGGAACATTCTTGCATCAAGTATGGACAGAGACACCGATTTATCCCTGACCTTATAGCCTTTAAGGTGGGTGCACTTTGGTTGTCAGTGCGCGTGGTGATGTTGAGTACGGGAAGTTATTTTTTAATTTTGTTTGAAGCCTCGACAGTCCGGGACTAGGTTTTTACTTCTTGTTGGCTGCTGATTATAGCTTCAAAAGTGACACCTACTTTTGATCTTCAAAAAAAGCCACGCGCTTGTGATCTTCAAAGCAGCCACACACTTTGATCTTCATGAATCCACTTACTATTAAACCTTCAAACTATCCATGCACATTTAATCTTCAATTCACTACACAACTTTAAACTTTGGATATTGTGTGCACATAAATGCCGATGATTGCATCAAGCCAGAACATAACCACCCTATCGACTTTTCAACAGCCGGGCCGTCATCTAACCAAACGGATCTTCAATAAATTTGCAGCGGATATTTAGAATCGGTTGCCTCATCCGATAAACATATAAATTAGGGTTATATTAGTCAATTTAAATTCTAGTTATGTCAAATTTTAGAATTTTTTATTTATCTAAATGGATCACTTCACATATACTCATAAAAGTTTATATTAAATTTTAATTTGTTTTTTTTTCTTTAAAGACTTAGGAAAATTAAAATATTTTGTAAAAGTATTTATGGTGTTTTGTCAAGTCTAAATTTTTGGTAATTGTTATAAATTTTTTCATTACTTTAACTTTTATTGTTTTGAAAAGTTTAATACTTCCAGAGATTGGATGAATTGTGCTAGTTGATAAAGACTTGAAAAATTTTTCTTCGAAAATTATTTTATTTGTTGCATTTGATATAAAGTTTTTAATATTTATTGAATGTTTATATTATATTATTATACTGAATGTTTGTCAATTTTTTTTGAATTCATTTAACTTTACATTCATTAAACTTTGATTAAGAATTTTTTTTTGAATCTACTGAGAGATCATTATATTGTTGAAATTTTGTATACTATATTATATTTATATAATTTCTTGTGCTTATTTATTTCGCACTAGAGCTCATTTTGATTGGTTGGTTTAATATACATATTGTTATGATATGGAGAGCTCTTTTTCTCAGGGTCCTTATTTTTCTTCGTTTGGTTCTTAATTTTTTTTATTAAAACACTATTTTCTTGACAACATCAATTAATTTATTTTTTTACTGTCATTACATTTTTTCAAACAAAAAACAAAAATTTTTTTTTATACTCTCTTTTTTTTATCATTTTCAAATATCACTATATTTTTAATATCATCACATTTCCCCTCCATATTAATATAAATTTTAAGCGTTTTATACTATAGCTTAAATTTTGATTAATATTAACTAAAATATACTCAATTGTGAATTCCATTACAATTTGATCTTAATTTTTTTTTTATTTGTCTTACGTAATATAAGAGATATTGTTTTGTTTCATGGTATACATAATTTTTTTTTATTTATTTTTTTATGTTTTTATTCTAACCTCAATTATTTAAATTGACGGTCTTGCACTTGGACATTTGTCGAACGTCATTTTGACATTAGGCAACTGTCATTTTTTTTAACATTACTTAATTGTCATTTTTTTGACATTTATGAATTGTCATTTTTGACATTTGTTAATTGTCACTTTGACATTACATTATTTCAACAAAATAAAAATTTAAAATTTTATAAGTTTAGTTATCATTATTAGCAGTTTATACAAGATTTTTCTTTTATTCGTTTTAGCTCAACTTTTGATATTTTTATTTTATTTCATATTTCCTTCCCATTTCCTCCTTATTTTCCTCTATCTTACAACCAGCTTTTATTCATGCTGCATTCATACAAATCATTTTCTACAACTTCTTAAGAAATTGCAAAAGTTATTTTCTCTAGTAGTAACGTTTTCTTCATATAACTTAACTCCCTGCCTCATTTATCTACTTCAATATCATATTTTATCTTTACTTATTCATATTAAGGATTATATTTTGACCTTTTCTTTTAATATTATCAATCATATCATTAATTATTTATTATTATTATCATTATTATTCTACTAACTTCATATTCAAATCTTCATAATTATCATCATTTTAATAATACTTCATTAATAATTATTTAACTCATTATGATTATCTTTAACACATTCATTCAAGCATCATTCATACCTTCTTGTCAAACCTAATACGCAATGTTCCCTATTCTTCTTTGGTTATTTTTGTCAACATTGGCTTCTAATTTTTACTTTAACATTCTCTTGTAGCATTTATTCTAGTTCTTTGATTTTCTTTATTTTTCTGTATTTGTAATTTCTTTGTTCCTCTCTGACTCCTGATAGTAAATTCTTCAAATGTTCTTTCATTATCATTTTATATTTTTCCATCCTTATTTTGGATTTACTATCTGTGTTAAATATTTTATACCTCGATTCCTTATTTTTCTTTCTAGTCTTATTTTTAGATTTTCTTTTGACTTTGATCCCCTCCAACCTTTTATTTTCCATTGTCATCTTCATTTTGTTTCTTCTTTCCGCTTTTCTTGCTCTTCTTAGTTTATTCTGCCAATTAATAGTACATTTCAATTTTTCTTTATTATTATTGTTATTTTGATAATTTTCTTCTTTTTTGTAATTATTCTTTATCTTATTTTTAAGATTTGCCTTTCTTATTGGTAAACTGTTAATTCTTTCTTTTGGATTTATTCGTTTGTGGTTTACTGCTGTTGATTTCTCTTCAACATTTTTGTTTATTTTATCTAATTCTATTTTCACATTCTGCTGGTAGTTTTCTTGTGCTTTTTCTTGCTCCTTATTTTTCTCATTTATATCTGCATCCCTTATTTGTAACATGTTGATAATTTCTTCTTGGTGTCTTTCTATTTTCCTACACATTTCATTCTGACTTTCATTTATCTTATTATTCACCTCTTCTTGTATTTCACGTCTCATGTTTTTAACAATATTATCCCACCTATTCTCATGATCTTCAAATTTTCTTTTAATTTCTTCAAATCTTTTCTCTTGATTATGATTGATTTCTTCAAATCTTTTAATATTATCTTGTTTCATTTCTTCTAATCTTTTAGTTTGGTCTTCTATTTTTTTAGTTTGGTCTTCAAATCTTCTAGTTTGGTCTTCAAATCTTTTAGTTTGGTCTTCAAATCTTTTATCTTGGTCTTGTTTCATTTCTATTAATATTTTAAGTAAATCTGGTTGTTGTTGTCTTATTTCTTTTTGCTCTTTATCTCCCTTTTCAACATCTTCCATGGTCTCCTCCATACTTGTACTTTCTTCTTCCATCTGTTCAATTTCAATATTTTCTTCCTCTCTTTTGTCCCTTTTTCTACTATCTACCGATTTATCTCGCTTTGACATCTTTCCACTACCAACAGACAACTAACAAAATGATATTATGTCTTTTATTTAACTTGCCCTTCCACGTTGGGACGCCAATTTTTTTATGTTATGTTATGGAGAGCTCTTTTTCTCAGGGTCCTTATTTTTCTTCGTGTGGTTCTTAATTTTTTTATTAAAACACTATTTTCTTGACAATATTAATTTATTTATATTTCACTGTCATTACATTTACAAACAAAAAACAAAATTTTTTTTATACTCTCTTTTTTTATCATTTTCAAATATCACTATATTTTTAATATCATCACATTTACATTTTTAATATCATCACGATATGTATTAACTATTATTGTGTTGTATTGTGACTATAGCTTCCTTGTCACAGCTCAAGGCTATCCTCTGAGTCTAGCCGGTGTAAGACCAAAAAGAGGTCTTAGTTAAAGTTAAGTATATTTGTAACGCAAGGTTACGTTGCATACTTGAATAACTTAACTCCATAGGAATTTATAGGAGACTTCTCTAAAACCAACGCTGTATAAATTCTCCAACAACTGAGAATGATGATGAACCGAAATTGAACTTGTCTGTGTTGTTTTGAAACAATTTCAGCTTTGTCCGTGTACGATTTCAAAACCATGTTTTGTTTCTTAAATCCCTGTTAGAGTTTTAGATGTATAATGTACTCAATCACAACAGTTTTTCAAAGATATTCTTTCAAGCAATGGAAAAAGAACTCCTGTTTTGTTATTGAAAAAAAAACTATATAAATCAAAATTGAAAATGGAAAGATCGCCAGAATGGCGAAGAAAACTGATCAAGAGTCAAAATTGTAAAAGACCTAAAATAAAGTGTAACAAGACTGCCAGCAAGATTTTTCAAAAAGGCAGTAAGAAACAAATAATGTATGCAGAAAAATGTTCTTGTAGAGACAAAACTGGAATTGAACAAAACGAAAATAAAATATTAAATATCCAAAACTGACAGACACAAGGAAAAAACCACTGAAAGACGAAAGAAGTAGCATTTACCTTTTTAAACTAGAACAGATTTTCCATATATTTCAAAATCAATCTTTAATAAGCTGCATTATTAATCCTTACATAATGAAGATAATAAAATTTAATGGAATTCGAGTGAATACTTATAAACCACGAATAAATTGTCCTACAAATTTCGAAATATGTCTCGCAATAAGTCGATGACTGATTTAACTGTAAAATTGCTTTTTTCGACTTTTTAAATTTAATAATAACATTAAACTATTACACTTTATAAAGGTTTAATATTTTAAAAGTTTATTAATATTTTAATGTTATTGGCATATTAAGTTTAGATTAAGTATGGTCAGGAGCTTACATTCCAAGGTTGTCAACTTTATTTATAGTAACATTGCAAATTATCAGTTCATTCTACGATTCATTCATAGTATTTCACAAGGCCATCTTTGTTTATATACAAAGTGCAATGACTAACAAATTATGTATTTAAATAAATTACATATTTTAAATTCCTGTTTATTATTGTAATATACATATACTATTATAAAATGAGAAAAAAACAAGTTGTTTTATTTCAACAAAAAACCAAAAATAAAAAATGTATGGATTCGATTTCATAAACCCAACCAAAATTTTATTGCCAAGAGTTCAACGTCTCTAAATTGCCTTTATTTGTTATACCGTGGAATGCGGCAAGCCGTTTATAAAAGGTGCACACTTAACACAGGTAAACTTAAAAATCGGCAAATTGCCAAATTGTGGTTATTTAAGGTAACCGTGGTTAATTGATTTATTTCAAGTTGTAAACATAAATCTTACAAAAATGTTTTATTTTTTTTCAGGTGATGTGTAACTGTTTTCAAGGACTTTTACTTTAGATTGTATTATACCAATAATTTTTAGTTTATAATTAAAAATTTAATGGATGTTCTTTGTAATAAAAGAAAAAATTATATTTTATACATTGTAGTGATTGTAATCTAACCAAACGGAGATCCAACGAATAAACAATTTAATTCTATGGTACAATATCGAAATATTTTTTGATACGGTTGCTGAATATACTTTTACTTGCGTTCTGATTTGTTATAACAATTAAATAATTAGTAGCAGAAGCTCCGATTTCACTCACACATCGATTCTTAATCTGATAATTAACACGCAATTTTATAGGTAAATGCTTACTAAGATAGAAAATTTTCTAAAGTATGCCAAAAATATTGGAAAATTGAATTTTGGATTTATTTATCAGTTATGTCAACTGGTTTTTTTAATTTAACAATTATTTTGCTATTTTTTAACTATTTTATTAACGGTTTGATTGCCATTTTTTAGGTTCTCTAAATTCTTATATATTTTTTAAATTTTCAAGTATTTTCTTTTTAATTAATTAATATAAAAATGCAATATTTCTAATTTAGTAATATGTATTAAGCTACACCTTTGCTGTACGGGTTGAGTTTTTGATATTCTTACTCTTCTGTGATAATTGAAACTTGTATTGTTATTCTTCCTCTTCTTTGCGTAGAAGTTTTCTTGATACACATTTTTTAACTAATTTGATGCACTTCACTTACATAGTTCTATGAATTTTAATAATTTGTCGAATATTATCTACCTTCAAAAACTCTACATTGTTATTCAAGCGTCTTGCCTTAATTATTTATCGACCAAAATGCAAAAAATTGTGAGAACTGGGTAATGAGTGCATTTAAACAAAATGTGTGCCAAACAACAGAAACTCATAATAACCTAGTAGATAATTTTTCAAATAAATCATAAGATGTTAATTAATCAAAAGTGGTCGCAACCTTACCAACATTTGGATTGATTGAATAAGTCGAGCACATCCAAATCTACCTAAGTTTAAGATACTAGGCTACTCATTGTCAGCCAAACAGTAGCTCAAATCTCTAATCGGCTAAATTTAAATCAAACTTAAAAAACACCAGTACATCTGGTTCTGTAACAAACTAAGTTTGCTGTGGAAGTAAAAGCGAAACTACTGTCCAAATAAGCACTTAAAAGCTCTGAGATTAAGTTATTTTTCTCCATTGCTGATAACTATGAAGCTAGCTAATCTAATCCGTAGATTTCCACGTTTTACTACTGACTAACTAATCCGCCTCAGACGACATGCTGTACTACTCAAAAAGTGCATATACTCGAAGAAGGTTTCTATTCAATTTTGATGCACAGTTTGAATTCTTCTGCTTTAGGTTACTATTTGTGTCAGGCGAGGATAGCTCAGACTTAGTCCGTTTTGGGTTGTAGGCTTCAAAATACACGTATCGTTTTTGTTTTAGTTTACTTTGCATCATAACTTGTCTACCTGTAACTCTTAGAAGACCATTACAAAATCTTCGTAGTTATTATGTAGATTCTTTGTTATGACTTTTGACTAGAAAAACCTGCAGATTTGATTTGATAAAAAGTATCACAGATTATTCTTCACCTGATACAGGTTTTATTTTGTGTTTGTCAGATAGTTAGTACAAATAAATAAAATACTTAATGTTCTAACTATTTTCTTCCGCATTCGTCTTTTTTCAATAATACAGCTGTTTGAACTTTGAACATAGCGTCGGAAACTCAGTTCCTGAACCATACACAAAATACATTGGGTACAGTTTACTGTTGTAACTGACAATAGATGCGTTTGATTACTCCCAATTCTTATCGGTGCTCTGAACGATGACACCACGTCTCCTGCTAATTTAACGTGTATGTTTTAAAAACCTAGGTTATGTTTTTTAAATCTTATTAGTTATTACCAACATATACTCGTTTAGAATAATAACATTTAAATTATCACTCATTTTTATTATATTAAATATTAAGCAACAACAAACTAAATCAGTTTTCTTGTCGTTCTACATCTTCTTCAAATTATTTGAGGTTAGGTTACAAGAGCTAAGCAGAACTCAACGTGAGAAATACTGCTGAAAAATCTACCAACAGTTGCAGTATACTCAACAGTTGTCAACGAAGACATCCCTTGTCTAATATTTGAAGTAATGTGCATAAATGGTACGGTGTATGGTTATTGCACCATATCATCAATAACTTTCATTACGCAGTACAATACAACTTAGGAACGTGCTTGCGCTTTAAAGAAGAAATCCAAACAGCTACACTTATATATTCAACAATGCAAAAATGAACGAATATTTATTACAACTTTTTTTTCATAGAAAGGTATTATCATAATATCATTATGTTTAAAAAATATTTTAGAAAATTTCATACCAGGTCAAGAGTCCTTTGTGATTTCATCCATGTAAAACCAAATCCTTGTACTCGATGCCTGTGCATAAATCACTTTTGAATGCAAAAAACATTTTAGGGAGCTACCTTGATGGGCTATGCTTTTTTGTTAAGCAACTCAAATCATGACAACCCTTTTAATGTTTGTTAGAAACCTTCAGTTACTTAACTAGTGATTCTACTTATTCATTGAGTCCGAAAGTTTTTTCAAATTGGAATTGACATCAACCTATGCATTAATTAGTAGATAGGAATTCTTCTAAATTGGTCTTGGTGATAAATGGTATTTCCAATATGTAGGAGGTATTTGTACAAATATGTACTTATCATTTGAAATTTAATTTCTAGATATCTAGAATTAAACTTTTTCACATTCCCGTCTTCCATTACTGATTAGAAAGCTCAATATGGCAAATGTCTTCAACTTAATGCTGCTTGTTGTTATCAAAGACCACAATCTTCGGAAAGTTTATTTTGATTTTAAGCGAAAGGACAAAAAACTCTACTAAGATAAGTGAAATGATATTATACGAAAATCTAAAGCTTTCATGTAAGGAAATCAGGATTTTAATAACTTAATCTGCACCTGAAGTAAGTACATACAAAGATAGGGCCGGCTGAAGAGCCGGGTTTGGGGGGCAGCTGCCCAGGGCCCCGTCCTTACTGGGGCCCCGCGCCTTGAGAGAAAAATAATTAATTCTTTGTATCGATATGTTCAGAATAAACAAAATTTCTATTTTTTTCTAAATGTTTAAAATAAACGAATTACGCTATGTCTGAAAAAGCAGTGTGGGTTTCTTCTTTTTTTATTTTAAGGGCCCCGCAGAATGTTGTTGCCCTGGGCCCCGCAAAACTTTCAGCCGACCCTGTACAAAGATAAAGTATAATCGCAAAAAGTTGAATTTCCACTATTCAGTTAGATTCTTACATTGTTAGAAGGAAAATTATAATATTCAGGTGTGGCCTTGAAAACGTTCAAATATAATCTGTTGATGATTCTTGTGTTTAGTAGAATCAGAAGAAAAAAGTTGATTTAGGCATTTGTTAACACTCGTACAGTAAATACAATAAACTGTTTTAGGACACCATAAAATGCTATCTCCTCTTAAATAGTTGAAGCAAAACTTATAACTTCATTGCAAAATTAAGGGATTACGATTTCCTGTCAATAGAAATTGTCATAATACTCTACATAGATACCTCTGGTTACTGTGAAGTTTTGCAGCAACTTCTCGCTGCGTATGGCTTTCTTTAAGCAGATCCATCACCTGTGTTACATTTAGTTCTTAAAAACATCGTGTTGGCACACTACCTATTATTTTGCTTGACCTACGTCAATGCAAAGTTGTCTACAGCAACATAATAGGAAAATTTCTATAGCAAAGCATTTTCGCATTTTTGTTGTAGATTGTATTGCGCATTGTTGGCATTTAGAGTTCTATTACTCTTAACTATTGTAGGTGCAGAAGGTGGTAATAATCTTGTTAGTTTACTGTATCAAGATATTGCCACAATATTCACAATAATGAAGAGAAATAGTGCTATTATATCTTGATTCCTTAATGTTGCTTTGAAGTAGGTATTCACGAGTTGCCCTGGAAAAGTTCTTGCTGATGTCCGTGTTTGGTGGATTCAAGAAAAGAAGGTTCATAAAAAAGAAGAAATGAGATGAGAAAGAAGAAAGATTGTAATAACATTGAAACTGCTGTCTATAGATACTATCCTGAATGCTTGCATACAATTTATTTTTTGAGAGAGTATTACATTATAGTTTAATTTTTGTATAGATAGGTAGTTAACGACGACGGATAGATAGCAAGAAATTGTTTGTATTTATCATTATAATCTTTACTGTTCTTCTTATGAAATAGCAAGCTAACCGATTTGCAATTGCACCAATAAAATATGTTTTGATGAACTTGGACCTGAAGGTATGGCAGGGTCTGGCAAACTAAAGAAAATCTTCATTTGAAAAACAACTATTGGATGTACAAATGGAAAACCGCCGTTTCCCAATAGATGGCGCCAGCAGTAAATGCTGGTCAAAAATGGCGGATCAGAAACGTCACAAAGTAAGGTCAGGCATCTGTCAACAGCTCCTCATCATTATATTTGTAAACTTTTATCGGCGTCATATACTTTTTTGTGCGCGAATATGTCGAAGTTTGAGCCAAATAAACGTCATTTGCGGGAAGTTTTGCTTTTTGCCTTCATTTCAGAAAATCTGCGGCTGAGGCGCGTCGAATGATTGTAGAAACTTATGGTGAGACTGCTATTAGTGAAAGAACGTGTCGGGAATGGTTTCAACGCTACAAAATGGGTGATTTCGGCGTGGAAGATAAGGAGCGTCCCGGACCGGTGAAAAAGTTTGAAGACGCAGAATTGGAGGCATTACTGGACGAAGATTCATGTCAAACGCAAAAAGAGCTTGCAGATTTATTGGGCGTGACTCAACAAGCCATTTCACATCGTTTGAAACCTTGGGAATGGTGCAAAAGCAAGGAAATTGGGTACCATACGAATTGAAGCCAAGGAACGTCGAACAGCGTTTTTTCACGTGCGAACAGCTGCTTCAACGGCAAAAAGGAAGGGTTTTCTGCATCGCATTGTCACTGGCGATGAGAAGTGGATCCATTACGATAATCCAAAGCGAAAAATATCGTGGGAATACCGCGGCCATGCATCAACATCGACGGCCAAGCCAAACATCCATGGCTCAAAAATCATGCTGTGTATTTGGTGGGACCAGCTCGGCGTGGTGTATTATGAGCTGCTGCAACCGGGTGAGACCATCACAGGAGCTCGGTACCGAACACAACTAATGCGTTTGAGCCGAGCATTGAAGGAAAAACGGCCGGAATATGAGCAGAGACACGACAAAGTAATTTTGCTGAACGACAACGCTCGGCAACATGTTGCTCAGGTTGTGAAAACCTACCTGGAAACACTGAAATGGGACGTCGTACCTCACCCGCCGTATTCTCCAGACATCGCCCCTTCCGACTACCACCTATTCCGATCGATGACTCATGGCCTGGCTGAGCAGTACTTCCGTTCTTACGAAGAAGCCAAAAATTGGGTCGATTTGTGGATCGACTCAAAAAACGAGCAGTTTTTTTGACGCGGAATCCGTATGCTGCCAGAAAGATGGGAAAAAGTTCTGGCTAGCGATGGACAATATTTTGAAGAATAATTATGTAACCATTTTCCCACAATTTTGAAAAAAAACCGCGGTTTTCTATTTGTACATCCAATAAAAGAAAAGATATAACTAGGATAACAGAAAAGATGGCTCACTCTATATAATACCACTTTTGGCTGTCCAAACAAGCAAGATCTTACGTGTGTATAATGAGAGTGTCAGAAATGTCATTACCTTGTAAAACCTGCGGTTT
>VTPC01000017.1:76212-118297 GCA_011009095.1 Ignelater luminosus
TCCTTAATGTTGCTTTGAAGTAGGTATTCACGAGTTGCCCTGGAAAAGTTCTTGCTGATGTCCGTGTTTGGTGGATTCAAGAAAAGAAGGTTCATAAAAAAGAAGAAATGAGATGAGAAAGAAGAAAGATTGTAATAACATTGAAACTGCTGTCTATAGATACTATCCTGAATGCTTGCATACAATTTATTTTTTGAGAGAGTATTACATTATAGTTTAATTTTTGTATAGATAGGTAGTTAACGACGACGGATAGATAGCAAGAAATTGTTTGTATTTATCATTATAATCTTTACTGTTCTTCTTATGAAATAGCAAGCTAACCGATTTGCAATTGCACCAATAAAATATGTTTTGATGAACTTGGACCTGAAGGTATGGCAGGGTCTGGCAAACTAAAGAAAATCTTCATTTGAAAAACAACTATTGGATGTACAAATGGAAAACCGCCGTTTCCCAATAGATGGCGCCAGCAGTAAATGCTGGTCAAAAATGGCGGATCAGAAACGTCACAAAGTAAGGTCAGGCATCTGTCAACAGCTCCTCATCATTATATTTGTAAACTTTTATCGGCGTCATATACTTTTTTGTGCGCGAATATGTCGAAGTTTGAGCCAAATAAACGTCATTTGCGGGAAGTTTTGCTTTTTGCCTTCATTTCAGAAAATCTGCGGCTGAGGCGCGTCGAATGATTGTAGAAACTTATGGTGAGACTGCTATTAGTGAAAGAACGTGTCGGGAATGGTTTCAACGCTACAAAATGGGTGATTTCGGCGTGGAAGATAAGGAGCGTCCCGGACCGGTGAAAAAGTTTGAAGACGCAGAATTGGAGGCATTACTGGACGAAGATTCATGTCAAACGCAAAAAGAGCTTGCAGATTTATTGGGCGTGACTCAACAAGCCATTTCACATCGTTTGAAACCTTGGGAATGGTGCAAAAGCAAGGAAATTGGGTACCATACGAATTGAAGCCAAGGAACGTCGAACAGCGTTTTTTCACGTGCGAACAGCTGCTTCAACGGCAAAAAGGAAGGGTTTTCTGCATCGCATTGTCACTGGCGATGAGAAGTGGATCCATTACGATAATCCAAAGCGAAAAATATCGTGGGAATACCGCGGCCATGCATCAACATCGACGGCCAAGCCAAACATCCATGGCTCAAAAATCATGCTGTGTATTTGGTGGGACCAGCTCGGCGTGGTGTATTATGAGCTGCTGCAACCGGGTGAGACCATCACAGGAGCTCGGTACCGAACACAACTAATGCGTTTGAGCCGAGCATTGAAGGAAAAACGGCCGGAATATGAGCAGAGACACGACAAAGTAATTTTGCTGAACGACAACGCTCGGCAACATGTTGCTCAGGTTGTGAAAACCTACCTGGAAACACTGAAATGGGACGTCGTACCTCACCCGCCGTATTCTCCAGACATCGCCCCTTCCGACTACCACCTATTCCGATCGATGACTCATGGCCTGGCTGAGCAGTACTTCCGTTCTTACGAAGAAGCCAAAAATTGGGTCGATTTGTGGATCGACTCAAAAAACGAGCAGTTTTTTTGACGCGGAATCCGTATGCTGCCAGAAAGATGGGAAAAAGTTCTGGCTAGCGATGGACAATATTTTGAAGAATAATTATGTAACCATTTTCCCACAATTTTGAAAAAAAACCGCGGTTTTCTATTTGTACATCCAATAAAAGAAAAGATATAACTAGGATAACAGAAAAGATGGCTCACTCTATATAATACCACTTTTGGCTGTCCAAACAAGCAAGATCTTACGTGTGTATAATGAGAGTGTCAGAAATGTCATTACCTTGTAAAACCTGCGGTTTTTCAGCACTTATTACTGATAGAATGTTTTTGTCCTAGAGTAAACTAATAGTTATGTGTTTAAATGCTTAAAATATTGTTAATTTCTATTCTCACAAATTACTAAAGTGTAAAAGTCTTTTAGAAGTTAATTATTCGTAGTTATTTTCTAACATATTATTAGTTCTTTAATTTTAGTAGACTAATAAAGATTTCAAGGTTTGTCACATCTAGTACAGATATTTATCTAGTACATGTAATACGTATATACAAAATAGATACCCTAGCAGACTATTATAAAACATCCTTTCTATGTAGCAAGTGCAGTTGGAAAAAGGACTTGATCCTTATAAGTTAAAAGAGTAACAGTATGCAGGGTGGTCCAGTAAAAGAAGCAAAATTACTAAGAACTTGTTATTCAACTGCCTATGGATAAGTATGTTCGTATTTGGAATGATTGCAGATAAAAGAAACTTGGCATTTTTAAGGTTATGAAAAATCGTAAACAAACAATAGCTAATGATCTTTTCAGAATGCGAAAGGATGGAACATAGAAGTGAAATCTAATTAAATTGAAACGTTTTGAGATTTTTCCAGTTCATTACCATTTTAGGTATATATAGATCCTAAATCAATTTTATTAAAAACATTAAAGTCTATTGAAACAATTAACAACAAGCTTATCTTCTATTAGTAAATCTTTGTTTAAAATTAAACACCTTGTACCACTTAATAATAATTGAAAACTAATGATCTTATACAATAAATAATTATAAACTCAAAGGTAGAATAATATGCACATTGCCCTATGCCTGTTGTATATTTTTAAAAGAAGCTAAATAATAATGTAAACAACTATAAATCAGTAAACATCTTCAGTTATATGCATAAGGTGGATAAGAAGATTATTTACGACTTGCTTTGGCTTCTTGTGTTGGTTCCATTGTTAAAATAAAGATTTTCAAGTACAAAGTACATACAAAGATTTGCCGTCACGTGTCAACTGTCAATAAGTTGCGTAAGGATTATTATTATTAATTCTTTTTTTATTTAATATACTAATGGAAAGACTGTAGTGTAAAAATGTCAAATTAGTTTTGTACAAAAGGTCAGGTAGTTGGAGTTCTATCGTTTCTTTCGCAGGCTTAAATTTTACGGTTGTTAACTTAAATTCCTATAATACCATTTCGGTATACAGTCAACCTTGATTCCATAAACGAAAGTATTTTGAGGATAAGGTTCGTATTAGAAAAAATAAAAATGGTTATAAAGTAAGAGGGATCAACTTTATTTAGGTAACAGTCTGCCAGCTTGTGGTAATAAATAATAATGCAGTAGAAACAACTGAAACTAAATTACTTATAATTTCATTAATACCATCTTCATGCTTAAAGAGGTCGACTTAATCATCCGATATCTCATATCAATGTTCGAGTTTTATAACATAAAACAGAAAATGTGAAGAGAAGTTTCTTCTTCGGTACTACGCTTCTTAAAAAAACGATTGCAAATTGTTACATTGATTAAATGCTTGTTACACTGATCTCTTCATGTCGTCTTGTAGCTAAGACTATTAAGGATGAGGTATGCAAAGATTTGTCAATTCAACTTGCTGATGTTTTCAACGACAGAACGGGTACATTTCAAGTTCATTCTTTATGGTATGGTTTATACCATAGAAATAAAATTTTATGTTATTCGTAGCCAATCACTCAGTTTGTTCATTTAAGGAAGGTCGTATCGAGATGAAATCTTCTTCAATGGTAGTGGAAAAAGAAGTTTCTATATGATCAAGCCTTTTGTTTATTGAGAGATATTCCAAATCCAAATAACCCACTAGTGTCAAACTAGAGGTTAGAAGAGGATATTATTAGATGTGATTTAATCATTTAACCCAACGTACCTGGAATACGGATTGTTCAATACCGTATATTCGATAACAATATGCCACCCGATAATTTACAATACATTTATAAAAGAAGTTTCAAGATACTTAATTCTTTGCATAGGAAAAGAATGAATGCACCCACTTGATCGAACTTCAATAGCGTATACAGTAAAGTGCAAAAAAAAACTAAACACTACCTGGGGTCTCTTCCTATTGGTGAGCCAGAGCAAGATATGCCCTTCTAAAATCAAATTTACACTCTTATATGTACCTAGATTCTATCATCATAGTCGATAGAGAAGGTCATAAACTGTCGTATGGCCAAAGGTGAATCTGGTCCTTCTGGTCTCAAACTAAAAATTCTTATTTCGTCAATTATTTATTTTCTGCGTCATTGGATCGGATAAACACAGCACCAAAGTGCAAAGAACTGCCTTTTTGGTTTTTTGTCCGTTTTCTAGATCACCACCATATTTGGTAAAACATAAGGGAGCTAAGTCTAAAAGTTCTATAGACCTTAGGAGACTTCTAACATTATTTTTACTTGGGTTCAATTTGAGTTCGATTCCATAGACGTGCGAGTTCAGAGTACGTACAGCAGGAAGTTTTGGGAAATATGGAAACGCTATTTAAAATGTTTTTCATATAAAATTTTCTTGTCAGGAACGTTCTAGACGAAAAAACCTATAACAAGAAAATAAAAGATATAGGAAGGTGAAATTCTGTTTATCTACTTAGAAGGCTATGTGGGAATATCCATGTAAAAAGCTGTCGGTCTAAAACAAAGAAAAGTTATTACTGACACGGATAAGAAATCTTTAAAATTGCACAATTGACTATACGTTCCTAGAATAAATTTTTCTTAACAATACAGTGCAAATTTAATTCGATTCACTTTTGTTCTTGGTAGTATCATAACTTCTTTAAATACTGTTCGATTTGTAGCTCACCCATCTGATAGTTCACCATTGAACTTCGGCATTGTGTAAATTGAAAACTCCCAAATGTTTTAAGTAAATACTATTTTGGTATTCCGAGTTTATTTTATTAAGTACTTTGTGAAAAATCGCCCATTATTAAACGTTCTTGAAAAAATTTTCTTAACAATAACCTATGAATCGTTATTTCGAACACCAATCGAATTTTTAAAAATAAAAGAGACAAATCGCATTAATAAACAAAACAGAAAAATAATAAACACTAGGTATTTTGAGATTTTTAATCAAGAACGAAAAGTCTGAAAGAAAAACGATAAATAAATAAACCGAATGCATGAATTGACAAGTAAACAATCTTTCTTAGAAGTTCACTCACCTGAATAATAAACCAAATATAAATCAAACCCACAAAAACGGTTGCAATAAAACTGAAACCCTCTTTATCTAAGGAACGCAATTTTTCAACTCCTACGAATAAATGTTCTACAAAAATTAAACCATAAAACCATAAAAGCACTAAAGGTTCCAACAACATACATATAAATTCTCTTTATTGCAGTTACCTGAACCATTTGACAATATTTAGACAAATCAGTGTTGGAATAGGTTTCAGGTGTTATAAACGCATGCGAGAGGTAAGGTACTACTAAAAAAGGCAGTATTCAAGAACTCCTGCAGAATCGTGGCCAAAGTGGTTGATGAAAGGAGACCATGAAAAATTATTTCACTTTACCTGTTGTTATTTATTAAAACATCGACTGGTGACGAGAATTGTATAAAGAAGATGCGGTTTAACAAACCAAAAAGTAGTAGCTATTGTAGGACAGGTAACCATTTAAAATGAGAAGTTAAGTTTGAAGCAAAACGAGATCACTCAAGAAAAGAAAAAATGCGGTATGTGTTTGCTTACTTTTGCGGTTTAAATGTATTCTAACTAATTGATTCGTTATGGCAGGTAGAAGTAAGGTATATTTTGGTGTCTTTGTGGCTTAGTCGTGTAAACAGAATAGGCAAACATTTATCTGATGAGATTTATAAATTACTACAAAACTAAATAGTCGACAAAATCTTTTCTTAAAGTTTCGACCGAGGTTTGCTTTTAACTGAACTTGAACCCTTTATGTTCCAAATGTCATTTGTTTCCTAAGTGGCTGTGGCTGCAACTTCTGTTTTGAAACAAAGAGAACTCTCAATTTGAAGCAATAACTCTTGAAGATAAAACCGAAATTTTCCTTGTTGATCTGCAACATTTTTGTTTCTTTTCTTCTGTTTGTATGTTTACTTGGCAAATTTTTATTTTCCTGCAGCTTTCCGATCTCTTAATTTTGTTGTTAAGTACTCTTTTTCAACGTTTTTGGTTCGAGTTTTCTTATTCTCCTTCTGCAGCTTTTTAAAACTTTTTCGAATTTTGTAAGAGATCTCTGACACATTTAACTGTTTTTATTGGCTTCTCTCAGACATGTTCCATAGTAGAACTGTCTAAATGAAAATATCAACTTCTTCAAAGTGCACAATAAGAATACTTGTACATTATTCAATGAATAGGCTTCTAAGTGAAAATAAAACAACCCTAATTCATATGATAATCTTATCCAACCTTAGCTAACGAAAGCTAGAATATCAATGTCAGTATGTTTGTCTTTGAAAATCAGCATAGATATAGCTCTCCATATTTCAGATGCTTGTTTCAATCTTACGAAAAAAAGGATCTGGTGGGAGGTAAACGATCCGCGATTGAGGTTCGAAATTGGGTGTTCTTAAATGATCGCGAAATATTTAAAGGGGCAATTCTTTGCCCGATTTTAAGTCAGAAACTTCATATAGGCTTATTGAACCAGTCTCTACTATTTTCATTAAATTCAAATATTTCCTAGCTACCATGGCAACGATATGTCCTTTTTCTTGATTAGTTGGTGAGAGATAAGTGGAAACCAAGTCAATATGCCCAAAATCTCTCTCCTGAAAGAGATATAACTCCTAGAAAAATTAACCACAAAATGTCGTATTCCTTGCTTCACTATGTGTTTATGACGAGAATAATGCAATTCTTTTTGGGAAATAAATGACAAAGAGATGCCACATTTTAAGATTAAGCTTTCAAAAGCTGCATCTTCCTTGGAGAGCGTTTTTGGACGTTTTGTGTTGAAATAAGCCAAAGAATCACCTCTTAAAATATTTTGCAACCATTGAGGAACATCCTGCATGTAATATAGCTTAGGCAAGCCTTAGGCCCGTAGCTCATTTATTATCTTTTTGTATTTCTTTCCAACTTGCGATGATCTTTTCCAATTTTCTATTGTTTTCCTTTACGTTTGCGCGAGTCTTTCACACCTGCTGGCGTTCTACTGGTTACTATTTGTGGTGTTCTCTCTTCTTCCAACCTTTCCATTCCTTCTTCTTTCCTTTCTTCTCATATCTCAGCCACCTTAGTGGATTTACTTTTACAGTTCCTACTAAGTCTCTATCTTTATCTATCTATCTCACTCTTTTTCTCTCTCCCTCCCTCTCTCTCCATATAGGGTTTTCAGTTTTTCATTTGCTTCTTCTTTACGTATCTTCTTCTTTCTTGATGCCTTCGATTTTTTCTAAGAGTTTTGTTTGTTACACCTCAATCATGATTTATAACAGAACCAAAAACCTTTGACTCCCAAAGAAATATTGCCTACTGTCAAAGGCCACAGTCACCACCTTTTGAATAATTTCAAATAACTCTATATTTATAACCGTTAAATGAAGCTTCTACTCGATCCTTTTCATTCAAGCTACTACGTGGTTTTAGATTGATTGCATAAAGAAGTACTCAGCTGTACACCCAAAACAAATGTTAATATCTTGTGCAAGATAAGTGTACGTTGTGCTGTCTTATCCTACACGGTGGAGACTACTAAGGACCTTTTTCTCTCAAAGGTTTGTAAGATTGCCTGCTAAACTAAAATCCAAAAATTTGCTAAATGTTTTGTTTAAATTTGGATCACTCTGCGCACCAAAGACCACTAAAAAGCTATGGTTCAGTAGACAATTTAATGACGATCAACGACGATATTGCAAAGACTGAGTTACAAAATATTAGCCATGTTCAAAGATTGCTGGTAGCAGACATAGAGAAATTAGAGAGCAATTAGTTATCTTAGCTATCCAAAAATAGTAAAAACCATAGACAAGATACTTTCAACAATTATTTGATAAAGATAGACCTAAATGGAAAACAACAAAAACAAATAAGGAAGAAGAACGGAAATCAGAGCTAGCTAAAAAAAGATTTTATAAGTATGTTCCATTTGCAAAAACGCTAAAACTCATTTAGAAAGACCAAATTAGGAATGTTAATTAAATTATACATTCTAGGCCTAATGCCGAAACCTGTAAAGACTGTCGAATGAGTTTCACATCATACGTTATAAAATTCGTTTTTTTATAACAGGGTAGAAATTCAAGATGCGTTGCTTTAACAGAGCAAATCATGGCCAATTGTTAGATTATTGAAGAAGAAAAAGATAATCTAGGAATAACAAACAGTCTCTTCTATAACTTATGTCTTCATATGTCTTTATATATATTATATCTTATAAGTTATTTTACAGGTTTTTACAGTTATTCTTGTCTATCTTGACTTACACGCTTTATGTTTATGTTTGTCTTAAAGGTTTTCATTATTAATTTGACTAATTTTTGGTCAAACTAATTGACTTATAGACCAAGAGAGTAAAACTTTTTTATTTTGCAGAGGGCTATTTTGCAAAGCGCCCGCCGTTTTGCAGAATGTTGATTTGGAAAATGTTGCATTGTCAAACAAACTATTGTTTCGATACCAAATCATTCATCCAAACAAACTTGGCCAGTACCTACAACAACAAGCAGGCGATGTTTTTCAACGTTGGACCTGGAAATCAGTAAACCGTGTCACGGCTTTTGGCCGTTATGGCGTGTATGCCGCAGGTATGCTGTCGAAAAACCGTACATTAAACTACATCGTTTTATTGAAGTATGTAAATACCAATTATTAGATTCTAAAGCAGAAAATTAATTTACAGATACAAATTACTATTTTAGAAGAGCTACTCGTGGTCTTTATAGACCTTAAGACTGCCTTTGATTTGCTAGACAGAAAAATGATCTGGAAGTGCCTAGAAAAAAGTGGAGTACTCAAGAAACTAGGTAGAGCAATACAAAGCACTTATCAAAATACCTATGGAAAAGTATAGATGTCTGGTGAGGTGTCAAATACATTTAGAATGGAAAGAAGCATTAAACAAGGCGACAGCCTAAGCCCATTTCATTTCATCCTAGAAATGGACGAAAGTCTACTATACGCAGATGGCATCGTCCTGATGACGGACTTCTATAATAAAATTATATAAATATGAGATGAAGAAATCCGGAGAAGAAGCCTGGAGATAAATGCAAGCAAATCGAAGATAATAATAATTAACAGAAAAACATGACCAGACGAGGAGAAAATTGAAATAAATGAGGAGGAATTGGAAACAGTAACAGGGTAGCATAACCATAAACGATGGAAAGCTCGACATGGACATAACCAACAGAACAAGGGAAACGAAAAATATTTATTATGCAATCAATAAAACGATATTCGGCAAAAAAGAAAAATAAAAAAACCAAACTGAAAGTGTACAAATGTATAACGAGACCAGCCCTGACTTGCGCTAGTGAAACCTGGAAAATCAACAAAAAATCACAAACAGAAAATTACAGCAGCGGAGATGCCATTCCTGAAGAAGATAGCTGGAAAAAGTAAATGGGATAGAAAAACTAACGAACATATCAGACAAAAGGTTGGAAATCAAGAATCTGTTACAACATTAATTGAAAAGAAACAACTGAGCTGGAATGGATACATAGCCAGGAAGGAAGATAACTCACTGCTGGAATAGATACTGAAAACAAGTAGAGAAAGTAAGAGAAAACGTGGAAGACCAAGGAAGAAGTGTATTTAGAAAAATGGAAAGAATGACGGAAGAAATGGTTGGAAGAATAGAGCAAACCCACATCTGACACCCATGGGATAAAAGAATTAGTGAAGAAACAGAAGATATTACTATTTTTAAAATAAATAATAATTATTATTATTATTAAAAATTAATTATTATTTGTCTCAATATCAAGTACCATCAAAATGCAACCTCTATCCCGTTATTAGTCCGTCGCAACGAAAACATCGTTATTGATTTCCCTGTTAGGGTTCATCCCTAAGAAGGACAGATTCTTGTCATGACTAGTGCTTTATCATCGGTCGATGGTGCAATGGTTAGCTAGACCGCTATCATGCCGGCACAATAGCGGCATCAACGCTCGTCATTTTGCCAGCTGTGAAGCAACTGCGTACTTGCTAAAAGTATCCGTTAGTAACAATGGCCAGCGTTCTACCGGTAGTCGGCCGACGGTGTAATGCAGTGATTCTCAACCACTGTGCCGCGGCACTTTAGTGTACTGCGAGATTTTTGAATACCCATACTGACTGACTGAACCAATGCGCATGACTATTACAGTTCTGGACTGGTTCTAGATTTAACCCAAACAAAGCTATATACAAGTTTAGTAAAATTCTTTTAAATCTATCTTATCGTTAGTGTGCCGCCAAATTTTTAAATCATTAAAAGTATACCGTGACGAAAAAAAAGGTTGAGAATCACTGGTGTAATGTTTTATAAGATATTCGAAGTTGATATTTTCCTGCGATTAGTGCTCATTTCTCTGATGTACGTATTTGTTTGTTATTAAAAGATATTAATATTTCGATCATTTTTGTTAGTCCTTACTATTATTATTATTTGACCAAAAACAATTTCTTCCTTTCTGGTATGTAAATATCGAAAACAATCTATCATGACAACTTGACAAACAATAATTTGGTAGGTACATATCTTGAATTATAAATATTTCTTCGGGCATAAAATAATCGCGCTTGCCAACTACTGCAAAATTATTTATACAAATCTTGTCAAGTTTTCAAAGACTAAAAAATCTGTTGCGAGCGTACGATGTAAATAGGATTCCATTAAATCTTGCAACTAATTAAGGAGTGTCTATTTTGCATGTAAATGTTTTAAAGAGAAATTACCTCTGATCGACTAGATGATTAATTTTTATAGTGGTTAAGTGTTTTTCTCAATCTTTAATGTTGTAATTTTCCTTTATAAATCACAGAATAAGAAAATCTTCAGCGATTAAAATTTTATTTTTAAAAACAATACGCGTCCTAAATTCTTGAGATTTCATACATAACGCAAAATGTAGTAGCAATATAGTCCATATAAATTAAACATATGAAGATACTACATGTGTGTAATGAATGTTATTAAATTTCTAAGATTTATCATTAGCTTATCAAAAATTTAATTACGTTCGCATTAATTTAATTCGTTACTAAGATTACGATGTCCAAGGAATAAAACATTAGTACGTTCATCACGTAGAGGTTGTTTCTCCTTTTAATGCCTAATAAACATCCAAGTATAACAAAGATGGATAATGTAAGGTGAAAGAACGGAGCCACGTCCTTGCAAGGCCGCGGGACTTCCTAGATTGCAACACATTGACACGCCACATTCACTCAACACACACAAAGCCTGAAACACAACACATAATAATCAGTAACCAGCGAGTGGAGCAAACCTTTCGAAATCGGAAACTTCTTTAGTTGGCTTATTATTGCTCAAGATACTTGTTTATGATGACTGATGTGGATTTTTTATTTTCTTATATCGAACATGACTCACGTTAACACTAAAATTTTCCCAAAATTAGGTAGATTTCCATAACAATAAATTATATTTTTTTAAAGATTTAGCAAGTTCTAAAATCGGGAAAACTTTAAAATAAACATTTTTTAAAATTTAATTTAATTGCGTTAATTTAGATCTAAAATCAAACTATAATAATATTAATTTAATTAAGTGTTAAATTAACAAGAAAATTGTTCGTTTCTGTCTGTTTAGCATATCTATAAGAATAAATGACAAAGATAGAAGACAAAAAATAATACGATCGATATACGACTGGCACCAGCTTACTTAATTGTAAACTAATTAACTCCACAATGGTTGTTAGCCATTATAAGTATTGCAAATATGGAGATTATCTTATGATGATAACATTCCTCACAGGTACCCTGCCTCGAGCACTTTCCAAAATTTCGTTCCGCTAGCTTTACATCTGCAATTTAATTATGGTTATTGGTGGGTAGTGTGTTAGTTGTTCAAGTTGAAATATCAAGAAAATAATAAATGAAAACAAACAGGTTTCAGAAGATACAAAATTCTAAAAATGAAAATTTTTCGGATGACTTTGAATAAATAACATGTAGTTTAGGAAAAGATCTATTTCCAAGATATATTCCCAATTTTTGGTTTTGATTTTTGACCATGTTCGCGAACCTGAAAATTACATAGTACATTCAAAAAATGCCAATAAATATTTCGTTACAAGCATAAAATAATCTCAAACCGACTAATTGAATGGAATATATTGGGCTAAGGTTCAAATAATTAAAGGCATGATATGACAGGCAGTTATTAAGAGAGGAATGAAGAACCATAAACTTAAAACAAAATAAAGTAAAATATTTAAACGAAAGTTGCAGAATTTGATGATTTTAAGTAACTATAATTCGTTTTAGTTGCTTGAGTTATGTTGATAGAAATTGTTTCAAACCATTGGTGTCCAAAAAGGTGACATTTTGCTACAGATCTCTCCACGTCGTTTGGAATATCACTCTCATTACTAAGCATCAGTCCACCAACGTAGTAATTCTTTTTTCCTTTTGCATAATCCATCATAAATCATTGCATTCCAGTGATTCACGCTTATTAATCATTATGTTGTTCAATTGTTAATAACAGTAATCTTTGCAAAGTACCCGAGGTAGGAATAAAAAGTTTGGAACCATATTTTACCTAACAGAAGCGAGTATTTGGTCATACGAGAATAATAGTCAAGGCTTTTCCATGTACACGTGTGCATATGACGCGTATTTATTGAAATGCAAGTTGAAAACTCAAAGGTAGTTTCCAATTCTACCATATGATAGCTCTAAAGAATTATAATATGACTTTATTAAGAAAACCAAATGCGATTGTGACATTTTGGTTGCTGCCATTACCCATTAGAACAATAGTTTAATTGCTTATCTCATTACCATGCGGCTTGCTTTACACCCATCCCATCACAGCGATAAACATAAATTACTCATTTCTTTATAACTTATCACTATGGTGAAAAGTACATAATTGTCCATTCCATCACTAGCCATCACTGTGATCACAGCCCGTTATTCTGCTGCTTTTGCCATTACAGCCCATTGTTTTTAATTATAACAAAGATAATAAACGGAATGAGGTGACACATGATTCAAGAAAACTCAGTACTAAAGAAACCATAAACAGATAAACATAAATCTTAGATTAAACACAACCTAGAAATGACAAAACAATAGATTTCCCTAACATGCTGTTAAAATAAAGAAAATAATATGGCGTCTGTAGTGCACACAAACTATATTAAAGTAACTAAAAACATTATTTAAAATAACTACAACTCTTCAGTTTTGAAATAAAAAAAAGTAACACCAACGCTTAAAAGCTGTTTGTTTTGCACAGTTTTCTACCAGATAAATATTGCCTTAAACAGATGCCACGTTGAGTTTGAAAAGCCCTGTAACGTAAACAGAATAATGGTTGAGTACAGGAACAGCGACGAACAGTAGCTATGATTATGCGCTGTCGTCAGCGAAGAAGGCGTTTCTGCATTTGCATTTGCTACCAAACATCCAGGAAGCTTATTATGTCAGTGCTACCACGTGCTGTCAGTTTGTGAACACGAGCATGCTTGATTTTTACAGCTAATCTAATTCTAACCATATGTTACTTTTGATAAAATGTGTTCCAAAACTAAGATCGATTCACAGGCAACCGAATCCATACTGTCAAAAATCAGCCATAGTGATATAAGGAATTTTACCCTTAATATCCCGAAGACAATGTGAGGCATCAAAATGAGATTTTGCACATAGCTCTTACTCTTGGATGTCTGTTACTGCATAAACTGAATACGACCATCAAGGCTTCATGGCCTTATGGGCAGAATCTACAGATAATTTAGGAACAAAGAGTGAAATTAAACTTTCCTAAGTTCTTGGTTTTTACTCTACGTCATCTATTGTTTATTATGTAGGTTTTATTTGTTTATGTTTCATCAGGAGTGAAGTTGTATGACGGTACCACTACACATTTTCCAAAAATGCATGTGCACCAGTGTCAAAAACATAATTACATCGTTTTCAAAATTTGGGAGTGAAACCGAGTTTTACGATTTCTTACTAACATAACTTCTTTATACCAAAAATATTAATAAATCCTTTAGATCATTCAGTCTGACATTGAGGTGCTAGACTCCGATTCATTTCCCACCAATTTGCTATTTCTAGAAGGTTAATCAAAAATGGAAATAAACGTCCAGTAACAAATAAATTTCATTGAGCAAAGCAAACTGCTATGGAGTTGATGATCGCCTGCATAATTATAACAAAGGTAGAATTCTTAACGACCAAAAATGATGTAGGGTGCCTTAAGGCTTGTGAAAAGACAGTTTTGTTTATACCTAAATGGATTCTCATAGGATAAAAGAAAGTCAAGTATCAATAATTCAAGATCGAACTTTAAACAAAGCCATTGCCCTCTGGACGTACAGGCAGATGTGTGGGATGAAGTCGGGTCTATTGCCAAGAAATAACTTTTAAGTATGTACAATGATGGTATAATCTATTATATATACGTACATACCTTGAGTGCTGGCCAAAAACAAATCTGAAGTGAAAAGACTAGTCTGCTTAGAAATAATCAGTTAGTCAATTAAACCCACAACTTTTGTAAAAATTGTGGTACTTAAAAGTACTTTTAAAGAAAAACTGCACCCATTAACACAGCAAGGCTACCCAGTCATACAATATGCACTCAGGACTAGTCTTTTAGCGACTAACAGTAAAACTCATATGAGTTTTTGGGTACAAAAACGTCAAAAAATGAACTTAGACTAGTCTGTAGAACCTTGAATAAGACAAGGTGGGATATTTAGGCAATTCTATAGTAAAGAGTACTGCACATATAATAAGTATACACACTTGTTGGAAATTCTGAAACAAAGACACTTTAAAATCTTCATGAAGGGCTCAGCAAATATTACCTTCGGTTCAACTTGCATACACTTAAGGAAATCAATTAATTAACTTCAGTCTAATATTTTGAAAAACTGCAAGTTTTGCATGGTTCATAGTAGATGAATTAGAATAGCAATAGAAAGAAGACTGTTGAAGATTTGGAAGTTATTAGTAGAGAATTCTTGAAAAGTTTTTCACTCCAGAAATAAAAGAATATAAACTCTTTCAACTATAGATTTAACTTGTGTGATCTCGAATGATGCAATGTGTTCAGTTGTAAGTAATCTTACTAGTGATTCTAAATATAATGATCAATGATGAGCGCTGTCAAGTAGAATTGTCAAATGTACTTCAGATATAACAAGACATTCTAAGCTACATTTCTTAGCATAAACCTCGATAGACTTTGTGGAAGATAAGTAAAGAACAAGCCTATTTTGTCTATAGTAACGTCGATTTTCCAGATCTCTAAAGATTTTCCAGATGAGAGGTGTATAACTGAATTTCTTAATTTGCGACTTTAGAGAATAGATAGAGTGATCAAACTACAGTAACAAAATGAGACTGAATGATAAGGAAGAGGTTTACGTTGTGCATGGAATCTGTCAAACACCTTTCTTCGTTACATTTATGTATTTAATTCTGGATGCTCATTTATCTTGATGTAAAATAAATACAGTTTTTAAATCATTCAGCATTGCAAACACTTAACCTGTTTGTATCATGGTTTCACGAAAAACCTAACCTTACAAAACGTGTTTTGTCAAGAAAAACTGCAAGATAACGTGTAGTTAACTTTACATCTTTTGAAACGCCCGCACATTTTAAAATTAGAAGACAACTCAAAAAGGAAAATTATAGGCCCAGGACGTGTAGCGGTGATGAGACCTGTCACGCATACACTTTGCATGGTGTAAACGACACAAACAGAGCGAAGTTATACTGTACTGACATGAGTTCGATCTTCGAATCAGAAAGTAATTGTTCGAATTGATTATTCGAAAATAAAAGTTTAAATAAACTTTGAAGTTTTCTTAGCTCTAGTTTGTAATGTATTAAAGGATACAAAGCCATTTATTCGGACATTATCCAATACGTTTTGAAGAATTGTTTACATACTGCTTATCAAGTTTTGTTGACATTATTAAAGTTTTGGAATCTTAACAATTATAAATCCAAAATAAGACAATTTAGTTAAAGGGTTGTGTATTTACCTTTGGCATTTTTTATTTTTATTTTATTTTAATAGATTAACGCCTACCCATTAGAACAAACACTATCTTATCATCTTTTATCACTAAGAATTTATTTGGTACCCAAACACGTAAGGCACTTTAGTTGCAGAACTGTGTGTTTATCCTTCGCATTCTTTATTGGAGTATAAAGACTTTGCTGTTTTGTTCGTTGGCTAATATTAATAAGCTCTCTGTTGCCCCATACGTTTCGTAATATCTAGCATAAGACAAGAAAAAAAATTCGACTTTGACAAATCCTTTTAAATAAATATTCATTATTTTACCACCTAGGCCTATTAAGTTTACAATAAGCCAAGATAGATGTTTAATAAACATTCTTTTTTATATACATATTACACACAGCTGTTTATAATGTGAATCGCACTATAGAAACAAATGACAATATACTGTTTCAAGAAATTCCAAGAAATTTCAATAGATTGTTAATTTATCTAGAAATAAAGTTCGTAGTAGTTTGTAGTACAGAGAACATCTAATAATATCTACTAAATCTACCCCTTGATATTTTTAAATTTACATTTATACAGACGAAATCACCATTAAACAATAATATTAAACTATTAAATTTACAATGCGGTGCGGATAACTAACCAAGCGAAATAAAACTTCCAGAATGTACACAAAAATACATTCAAGTCTAGATTCTATGTCACAATCTATCATAACTAGAAGTAAACAAAAAAGAAAACATCGTCACTTCCAGCCAACATTATTTATGCTCGTTCTGCAACTTCTGCGTATAATTTACAGTATTTCCACCAAACATAAATAATTAAACTTTTCATTTATCAACCGTATCAATTTAAAAATATAATTAAACTTATCCATTACAAAAATAATCTCTACAGCAATAATTTTGAAACAATCTCCAACACTTTTAAATTTATTTAGAAAAAAAGAGATTATTTTATATACAAATAACTCTGATGGAAACAACATTTTGCCTACATCGTACAAGAACCAGCTACCATGACGTGTTACCGAGTGGTACAAGTAAGAACCACAAGAAATGGGTTTGTTCTACATTTTCAAGTTTAAAAGAAGGAGCCGCATCGTTTCATTGTGAATCGTACTATGAGACAATGAAAGTGTGAAGGAAAAACACGAACCCCATAATATTTAATTGTTCTTGTGCACAAATCGCATAATCGTTGCTGTATGCGAAAGCCGTTAGATTTTAACACATAAATGTAGTTTTTGCTTTCAATTATAGAAAACAAAAACCAAAGCTATTTTTATTTGAATGTTATTCCAGTTAGCTTATGGATAAATAAGGTCAACAAGGTACAGAGAAGTCAAGTTCAAAGGAAAACAAGATAATGAATATTAAACGCAAAAAAAAAACTTTTTGATGGATCTAACTAATATGAATAAGTAAAATCATATTTAAAAAGAATATCGACAACCTTGTTTCATTATGAATTCTTCAAGCTCTATTTCTTATTTTAATTGTTATTTGTGTGCGAAAAATTATTATTTTTTTATTTTTAAATAAATTACTAGACTATATAAATATGAAATCAATAATTTAAGATGTATCTCAATATTATTAATCCGATTTGAACTACTTTAGAAATTGCCAATGGTTATTAGCCTAATTCCAATATTTGGTTAATTCACTTTCTGTAATTATAAGCAAAAATTATTATAATCTAAGTTCCGGAACAATTTTTATTCAGTTTCAAGTAAATTTAATAGATCTTCCACAAAATTATAGCAAATTACTTTGAACTTAATTCCGACATACTAATAACTAATAAGTAGCAATATTAAAGATTGTAGCTTGACCGCCCGTTAAAGTCTCCGCGTAGAAACTAATGTATTTACGCATTCATAAAGGTTAAGTACTTTGTGATTATTACTGTTGTAATACACAATGTCCATTTGTTTTAAAATAAATAAAAATTTATATTTATGATGACAGCAGACAAAGGTTATTTATCAAGCAATTTTCACATTTTTCATATTTGATTTTCTAAATACTTATGAGGGTACCTGACGAACAATACGGATGGAAAAACCAGGGTATTAGACTATAAATACGTTGTTTCCCTATATCATCCACCTTCAATTTTCTTTAGTTGTATATACTTACTCAGTGCCACTTTAATAATCGGAGCACCTCAAACCCTATACAGGGTGTCCCAACGGTCCGTGCTCGGAGGATAGAACCGTTATTTGGAGGAATATCAGAAAGTGTTACTAAGAAGAGGTGTATAGGAAATTGTCTGTACTTCCTAAACTTATTCTTGACTGCACAGGATGGCACATAAAGCTTAAGTCTTCTTAAATAGCAGACTCTGTATATTTTGTTATTTCCTTTTTTCTTATCCAATGCTGCTTACAACGATAGTTTTATACCCTGGTATAGTTGATAAACAACTGATTTCAAAAACCTTATAGTATCATACTTCGATTTCTAATTTTTAGAAATTATTTTTAAAATTTTAACTTAACACAGCAAAAACAGAAAATAGTTGCTGTTTTGTTTTAGGCGGTTTAAGGTTTTATTCTAAGAACCAACTGCGATTTTTCAAAAGAAATAATACTTGATTTAACATTTTGTGTTAATTTTATGTTATATTATTGCCTGAATAAATTCTACACCCTCACTTGACCGCTAGAATCTTAACTACTTATTACACTAATGTGAAGTGAGAATGCCTTTTCCCTTCTTTCTCTACTACCTTAACATCTTAGTCCCTATTGAAGCCACAGTTTTAATTAATTTCAGTGAATCTGCCTATTCATGTCTTGTGAAACAAAAAACAATAATAACAATTGATTGTTTATTATAAATACAAGCTTTTAGAAAAATAGTGTCAAAAAATCCAAGAACGTATACAGTACCGTGCGATCGAAAAAAAACAACGAAATCGAAGCGGGCCATAACTCGTACTATGTTCTTCTTCTTCTTCTTCTTCTTCTTAGCAAATATCTATTGTTTTATTCGAATTTTAATTTATAATTGTTATTTTGAAATGTCGAATTGAATTTTAATACCGGTTTAACCTAAAAATTCACAACTGACAACCACTGTCTACTCTCTTAGCAGCGTTGTCACATGGTACTGACCACAGCTTACTTCAACTTCTTTTTTTTTTCGATCGTACGGTACTCATTAAAATAAGTAAACAAGTTAGATAAGCATGTGTCCGAAAACGCACGGTTTCCGAGATACAGGGTGTCAAAGTTTCATTTAGTTTTCCCTGAAAAAACTGTTACGCACTGGAAAATTAAAAACTTTATTTATTCTCGAAATCAACATTGATCAGACAAAAAGAGTTGCTTTCGAATTTTTTCTAGTGAGATCGGATTTTTCAAAACTCATTCAATCAACGACCTATGTTAAAGTCATACTTTCAAAAACAGGATGCAGTTATTAGCATTGCATTCCTCAACAGACATTAAGCCTAGTTTGCCATATAAGTTTTTTTCCTAGAGTGAATCGTTTCTAAGATACATGGTGTCAAACTACCCTCTCCTGCTAAATTTGAGAGGTTTAGAAAATCCAGTTCTACTAAAAAATGACACTTTCTGCAGAAAAGAGTGCAAGAGCAACTTTTTCGACAAATTGATTGTTAATTTTGAAAATAAAAGAAATTTTTAGTTTTTCAGTGGCGCAACAATCTTATTTATTGTAGGGAGACTAACCACCCCAAATACCCTGACCATGATTAAGGATATCAAACAAGAGAAATTTTAAATTAAACTTTAACACTCTGCATATCGGAAACGGTGCACTTTAGAGAAAAAAGTTTGTTTTTAAGATATTTAGAAAAAAACTTATGACAGTATAGCTGTTGAATCTGAAAAGTTTTAAAAAAGTCAGTTTTACTAGAAAATGAGGCATTCTACGAAAAAAATGCAAATGCAACTTTTTTCCAAATAAACTCTTAATTTTTAAAATAGAGAAAATTTCTAATTCTTATATATTAGATTTCATAAAGGATGTTACAAATCACTGGGCAATTATAATGTAGATCAGTACTCTGCTAAAACATAAAATGATATTACGGAACCAAAAAGTAGTATTATACGGATTTGCGTGCCCATCCAAGCAGGATTCGGTAGGGTGTAAACAAGCAGAAAACGAACTCATTAAATAATAATAATCAAGCAACTAAATGCCCTAGATTATGCAAAACCCCGTATAAAAAATGCGTGTGAATCAGGAAAAAGAAACGAACATTACTTGACAGTACATAACCGCAATATTTATTACCTATGATAATTCTTGCATTTAGCAGCAAGTAGCTGTGGCGGATTTACCAGTAGGCTGAGTAGGCTACAAACATTTTTTTTATGTCTTACAGAAATTAAAAAGATTCATATTTATATACCTAAAAAATGTGATTAGGTTCACACAAACAATTCAACATGTAATATGTTTCACCATCTTAACTAAACCGTTGGGTTGTAAAAATAATCTAGGAACTGACATGACACGTCGATCCCCTAGTTCACAATCATACTAATTACGAGAAAAAGGTGGTGTAATTAGGGCGATAGTGCACAAATCATAAAGTTATAATTTCATTGACAAAAAAATTGTAATTAATATGATTGTGAACTAGGGTATCGAATTGTAATGGTCGGTAGGGGCGGCAAAATTTGAATAGTCTACTGGCGGCAAATGTGTAAATCCGCCATTGGCAAGTAGACTCAACCTGATTATGTTTTAAATTCTTACAAATTCATTATTGTGAGTAACAACTTATAACATTCTTTAAAAAAAGCTACTTCCAGTAATACAACCTCTAGACCACTACAACAACGCTATTCCAGTAGAGAGAAAAAGCAAACTTACTAGTTTAGAACTTGTAGACACAAATATTCGAATGATGTACAACTTTCAAAATTAGTCTTACTAATACACGGTACAGAATTAATTTTGATAGTCGTCATTTTTTGAAAATATTCTCTAGGTATATCAGTTTCTTCCTATATGTTTAACTTAAAGTACCTAACCATTTTATGCTAATTATATAAGAAAGTCACATCTTAACTAATCGATCAATCATAGTCAAATCAGGAAAATAAATCAAAGTATCTAGATATTGTCATTCAAAAGAAACCATACCATCTATCTTTTATTTGTAATGCATCGCATTCTGGGATTCATTTTGCTTTGTTTATGACAAAACAAAAGAAGAAATTGCGGATGTCTAAAGCTAAAGAGTAATTGTAAAGCAGGCAACAATCAAAGGTTAAAGGTTAGCATGAGTTACATTTTCTTCAAAATAAATATCAAAGAAATACAAACCTGCCATATTTTAATTTTTAATATTCCTGATATTTTTTTTGCTAATTAATCAACTGTTATTGTATGTTGTTGCCTGCAGCTAGCAGCGCATTAAGAATAAATTAAGTACATGGAGGTTCCTTGTCTATTCGATCATTGAGATCTCCAAGTGCAAATTCAATATATTTTACTATTATTATAGATTTGTTATTAAAAATACAGATTATTTTTGTAAATTACTAAACTGTTGTATATCGGCAACAGTTTTGTAAACAAAAGCAGCTCAATCTGTGTTAATTAAACTAATTAAGAAATTATTTTAATCTATCTTATATGTGAAGAACTGTACAAATTAATACATTCAACTAATAGTTCTGTATTCCATTATGTTTATCAAAGATCAAAAATGTTGCTTTTATGACAAATTAAAATTAACCTTTTACCACAAAAACATGTTTTTCAAAAATATTTTTCAAGGTAAGGACACAATAATAATGAGTAAGAAAAATTCTGTAAATTCGCATTAGCGTACATCATAATAAATCGCTTAATGGAATTGTTTATTACTTGCATGAATGCCCTAAGTGAATATTTGCATAGGCGTGTCCTGCTTTATGTTGACTTATTAACACGTTAAATCCTCCAGAAAAATTTCCACACTTCAATTTACTCTAGTTTGCCTTATTTGAGATCAATTTTTAATCAGTTCTACATTCGTTCTTCATTAAAATCTAAAGATAACCTTTATCTCAATGGACATTCATTGTACTAAAGAATATTCATAAGTTGTTTCTCTTAAAAAGCTGTTGCCGAATTGCTTAAGTTTGAACACGATCACTCGAAATTCAAATAAAGACGAAGATGGTTTATACCATCACAATCAATCCCAATGACTATATTTATATTTAAAAAAATGTTTTGTAAGTGGCTTTTACGATACTTATTCGAGCTTGCTAAAATTTCTTGAGAAGCACAGAACGAACCGTCATGCCTCCAAAAACAGACAAAGTTTCCCTTTGAAGAAGAAAAAGCTAAGTATGTTTAATATTACTCAAACTATCTTCCAACACAACATTCAGGTTAGATTGTACTTGAAGTACTTCTACTGATAAAAAAAAGCTTGACAGATTTCCGAGAAAAATCTGGATATTGTTAAAAAAGTTTCAAAAAAGAATCTTTATTTTCAACCTTACTAGATTTTCATCGACGAAGAGAGCTCTACTAATAGAATTTTGCATTTTGCACATAGAAAAGTAGATTTGAGATTCCCAAGGTAAATGCATGTAATACCAGTAACAGAGAATTTTCTCTGTATCCGGTGAGTAGATTTGCTTCCTCCAGAATTTGACGCTCAGTGGCAGATTGGAAAAACACTCTAATTAAAAAGGATAGAAAAAAGAAAATATAGAGACTTTGGACACCCTTAATGCACAGTTAACTTCTAATAGTAGTACAGAAGGTTGAGTAATTAATGGAGACTTTATACAGTAGAAAAATGTATTCCACTAAGATTTAACTAAGACAAAAACTTCATAACAGTCGTATCAGATAGTAGGAACATGCTGGAAAATTAGAATTTAAATCTATCGCTAGAGAAGCGTAGAGGCTCTTAAATCTAAAACCTGTTGACTATGACAGCAACAGTGTACATCATACAAAGACAATTTGAGTGGTAATAAAAGAACTCTTTTGCATACTTACGAGAAAAATATAATAGACATTCGATCAAGATCGTACGATAAATTATTTTTTTAACAATTAACTTCAAACTTTTAATGCAGAATTAGAGTCTGGGCTGGTAGTTTAAAGGTTTATAAAGGCATCAAAAACATTCCGGCTGATTTTTATAGATTAACTCTATTCTGTCTACGGTACGTTTTTGTCTGCCGGTGATAGTTGAAATTTGGCAAGTTAGATGAAACTCGGTTGTTCGATTCTGTAGGTGCTCTGTTAGAGAACCAAGCCCGACAATAAGCCGTCCCAAATGACCTCTTTAAACCTCAAATAACCTAGAAAAGGCAAATTCTGATCTTAAACTATTAAAGGTATCTTGGTGGAAAACACTGTTCGACATTAGAACCATAGGCGGTCTGAAGGAAGATAAAACCCTACCTTGAGTTTCACCCGATGACCGATGATCCAAGGCAGGCTAATCTTTTTAACATCAAATGACTTGATGTAAGGCGAAGTTTGGTTTTAAGCCACAAAAGGTGGCCTGGTAGAAGGTAAGATGGACATCAGGCCAGCTAAAGTGCTTAATGGAAGGCGAGACTCGATTATGGGCTACCACAGGTAGACTGATGGCGACATTTAGTCGAGACCAGGATAGAGCTAAAAGCTACCTTTCTTAACCTCAATAACCTGATGAAAAGCCAAGTCTGGTCGCAAGCTACCAAAAGCAATCTGGTGGAAAGCAGAACGAGACACCAAAGGTGGGCTGATGGAAAACGGACTTGCAGGTGGACTGATAAAGAGTTAGACCTTACTTTGAGTCACCTTAAATGGCCTTCTGGAGATGAACACTAACATTAAGTCACCACAAGTGATCAATGAAAGGCAAACCCCGGTTTTAGGTTACCGCAGGTAGTCTGATGAAGAGCGAAGCACGACCTTAGCCCAACGCAGATGTCCTGGTGAAGAGCAAAATCCAAACTTAGACCACCACAGATGACGTGATTGACGGCTAAGCCCGATTATGTTTGCTGAAGGTGACTAGCAAAAAGCAAAGTGTGACGTTTGACTACTACATAGAAGGTAAAGCTCGACCTTGCTCCACCGCAGGTGCTTTAGTGAAAGGCAAAAACTAAACCTTAGTAACTGCTGGTCTGGTGATGAGCAAAGCTTGGTTTTACGACCAGGTTAACTATCTCTAGACGGTTTACAAAAAGAAGAGTACAAAGTCGTTGGGATTTTTCTAAGTTCAGTTTGGTATGTTTTCATATTGCTCGCAGGCGACCAAGTGGAAAGCAAAGTTAAATCTCAGGCACCTCAAATAGTCCGATAAAAACCGAACTGGGTTGGTCACTTCAAGTAGGTTAATTGCAAACAGGATCCGACCATTGCTCACTGCAGCGAGAGGCAACCACAGGTGGTCTGATAGAAGGTAAAGCCCAACTATGATCAATGCAGGTTATTTAGTAAAAAATAAAATCTGAGGTGTGCAGATAACTTGTTGAAGGGTAAAGTTCAACTTTGACCGACTTCAGATGCCCTGATGGTGATGAAGATGTTAGGAAAATCTAGGGAACCTGATGAAAGGCCAAGTTTCGCTATAATCGCTGAAAGTAATTCATTAAAAGGTAACATTGAACCAGGATAGTTAGTCTGTTGGAGAGTAAATAAAACTCGATTTTGGTTTACAGTATGTGATCTAGTGGAAGGCAAAAGCCGGCCGTTAATCACTGCTTAAGACCACTTTAGTTTTTCCTGAAAAGTTTAAAGAAAGAAGAGTGCAAAGTCGTTGAAACTGCTGTAAACTCGGCTCAGTACCTTTCCCCACCTTAGATGACTTGACTGTGGTCTGCTGCAAGTGGCTTCATAATGTAAAACCATCTGAAGTGGCCCAATGAAAGCCAGAATTCCATGTTGAGCAATCGCAGCTGGCTAATAAAGTTCGGAACCAGATTCTTTCCTATCACAGCTAAAGTGAAGGATTCAAACCCTGATCTTAGGCAACTACGACTGATTTAATGGAGAGTATCGCACTATCTTAGACTGCCACAAGTGACTAATACAAAGCAAAGACCGACTATAGGCTACCGCTTATAGTCTGAAGATGGGCGAAGCATCATTTCATGATCACTATAAGTGCAGCAATCAGCAAAAGACAGATTCTGATCTTCAACACTGTTATATTGTTGAGAAGTTCAACTTCTCATTTTAAAATTGATGTATTTGTGCTAGGCTAATAAATTTTCACTAACGAATTGTAATGATAAAGCTAGCAAAAGAGAAAAGTTAGCATTTCTATAACTCAGTTTAATCCACAAAGCTAATCTATCTTTCCTAACCTCAAATGACCTGTTGATAAAGGCAAAGCCTATCCTTAAGAAAGTCTAAAGTGAAATTTGCTGGTTTTCTTTCCAGCTTGTATTTGCATCACATTCCCTTTCTGTAGATGTTCCAAACTAGAAGCGTTGGAAATCTTTGTGTTGTGCCCTTTTTATTTTAAATCTCTTAATACCTTGATGTTAGATGAAGAATTATATAAATGAGAGGAATATCATTGTTCTGGGAGTTGCTGACAATGACTTTATTAACACTAGCAATGACGCAATTGCGCACACTAAAGTCTTGTTCAAAACTACTAAATTCTTCTTAATTTCTTACCTTTACCAATTCTGCAGCTCTTTAAAAAAATATTGGGTAACGCGGACTACAATTGGAACTATGTGCTGGTCACTACGCAAAGAGTATATTAGGATGATAAATATTATGTTTAGATTAGTGATTGCAACGTTTCTAACGCAACACACTAAATTATCAATGGCTTTTTGAATTGGCAGCTCCTTCCAATCTACTCACCACCATTTGATCAGATACCTTAACTTTAAATTATTTGAAACCTGTATGTTTGTCCAGTTAAGTCATTGATTTATATTGATTCATCAAATAAGTCACCTCATAGTTGATAGATGACTAAAAAAGAAATTCTACTCTAATTTTTTATAGCTTGTTTGACCTTCATTAATTGTAGGATATTTCATGTCAATAAAGAACTGGCAGATGATTGTATCATTGCTAGAAGGGACTCAAAAGTTGAAGGCACTTTCCTCTCATCAATGGCATCATCGACATGGATTGGGCTCTTTACAAATGCAGAAACAGGAAGTCTTGTTCTCAAATCTACTAACCTTTAAAAACATTAGAAGTTTCGAAAATATTGTCTATTGGGTAGTTATTATTATAATATTAGATGCAAAGGATTGTCTAGCATTGAAGGTAGATTTTGGTCAGGACGCCCAATAGCAGATCCGGCAGATAAAAAGAGAGAGGAGCATTTAGTGACATGCCGCGCCGTGAATAGGCACAAGAACATCTTCTTCAGAACAAACAACTCTACATCATCGAGAAACAGTACAACTGCAAAAACTATAAGATTTATACTTACTCGTCCAGTAGGGCAAAAGCAAAAGTTTCGAAGATCCAGAGAGACCATTACTCGTTCACTTTATCTTTTCTAGAGAAAGGTGAGAATCAATCCCTAAGTGTAACAAAAGGTGATGTAAGTCTCTCGAAGGTTAGAAATGGCTGTTTCATCAAGAGTTAACTCCTGTCCAGAACTAGAATAATTTGAGAAGACTCCTTTCAGTTCTCATTAATGCCAAGAATCAATCTGCGGAAAGTCCAGATTTCAACCACTTGGACTATAAACTGTAGGTTGTTTTGGGGAACACGAAGTGACGATGCCAAAAGAGCACAGCACTATCTACCTGAAGAGATTCTTCGGATTCTCAGTGACCGAAGCGTTTCAGAATTTATGTCGAGGCCAGTATTGCATGTAGAATCTTAACACTGCTAATATAAATAAATTATGTTTCTCAGAAAGTAAATGTTTTGTCTCATTTTTTTCTAGGAGATGATATTTTTATGATATTAGTCGATTAGAATATATTGATTTAAAATATCATCTTCTATTTCAAATTGCAGAAGATTGTAACTTACTATCGCTGACGAATTAAGTTTGACAGCTTATTCTGCGAAATATCGTTAAGGGCGTTTAGAAATATAAAAGTCAAGTAGTAAAATTCTAAATTGTATTAACAATTCAAAAGTCATTTCCTTATATCTTGAAAAACCCGTAACTAGAGCAAACATCAAACGCAAAGAATGTTACGACAACTGATGGAGATAATCAATAATAAGCATTAATTTCAATAGACAATGGAGCTGGATAATAAAGAAAGAGGAAGAGTATATTATTAAGTACCCCGGGAGTACTATGCAATTCGTATAGGGAACTGAGTTTCTTTCGAATTCTTGATGCAATTTGTGCGCTTCGTACTGTTCTTTGTTAGTGCATGTGGCGTATCTTTCAATTTGCAATAAAAAATAATAAATTCTTAATGTCAGAAAAAAATAATTACGTATCTGTTATGCAGTAAGTATTAGATAGAATCTTGCGTAATTATTATAAATTTGTGTATTTGTCTGTATTACATTTTCTTGTCAGATATAATCTTTTTTAGTTTTGGGCCTACGCATCCGGTTGTGGTGTAATTGTTATACTCCCAAATTGTGCTACTCTGTCTGTAACCGTAAAAATGTATTTATATCTTTATTAAATATTTATAAAAAAATAATATCAAAATACGTTACAAACTATGAATGTTCGAAAGAAAGCGAAAAATTTTAAATATCTACAATAGAATAATAACAAATTAATTAAATAAATTAAAAGCTTTATCGAAACAGGTTTGCATGCAGACGCAGCATTGGAATCTCTCAAATATAATACTTTCTCAAGATGATTAAGAATAGTTCAAATAATTTTTTGTTCTAATCGAGAAAAAAGATTAAGTTTTTGCCGAGAAAAAGCTCATTAAATACAAATCTGACTCACAGCGGGAAGGTATTTAAACAATAATCGCCTAAATTACAATTAAATTACCCCCCAAGTCTTCCAAGGATTCTTAACACCCACCAAGATCCTAGTCATCCTCCAGACATCGAGGTGCCCCCACTACTCTTATGTAGGTTACTGCGGTAAGTCTCTACAACAGGTACAGTTATTCTTCGGCGGGGGAACTCGGGGGTCTCTGGTAGGGTTTCAACAGTGTCCAGTAGTGTATCCTCTGCCATTGGTAACACGTTAGTGCTTCCAAAAAATTTGACAATTTCGAATTTTTTCGTACACCCTTTTAGGGTGCCGGTGGTGCACTACAACCCCCAAACTAAAAAAACTTATTTGCATTTCTGATGTAAGACTTCTAATGGATTAACAATAAAAAGTTTCCACTGTGCAAATTAATTTAAAAATTAGTGCAAATTTGACATACAATTTTGGTGCCGGTTGTTTTCGAGCGCAATCAGAGACGGACTAGATATCAAGTCGCTTCACGCTGCATACAGCGAATAAGAAGAATCGCAAAAAGAATGACACGGAAACACACTTAGCGGAAGTTAAAGTTGTACACCTAATAAATAAACAAATTTTGTGGCCTGTTATGAATTATTTATCCCATTTTAAAACGTGAACTCAAAAATAAACCAAAGTGATGTATTTCGTAAAAGAAGCGAAGATCCTACATAAACCAAAACGGTGACACAATGTGAACTATTTTTGGAATTTTTAATATTAATGTGCTTTGTTGATTTTTCGACTTTTTGCGTATTATTGGATGTTTTGTGGTGTGAAGACAGTTAATTTAAAAACAGTTTAAGAAAAAAATTATTAAGGATTCTATAGGAGTTACTTGACAATAGTGTTAAAAACAATACACAAGTAGAACGGAGGTACAGTGCTAATTGTTGGATATACAATAGTGACCTACATCGCTTTTTGTATTGGAGAGACAAATCCGTAAGTAGACAATGTTTTTCTTAACATTTATTATAAAGTCATTTCCTACTTTATACCTTGGCAATGGCGAAGGACGACTACCTCAGAAATGTAAATAATTTGTCCGATACTTGCTGAGATATTAACTTTAAAATAAAAAATTTACCATAACAAGAAATTTTACGTCATATTTCAATGTTTGGGATATTTTTGAAATTCAAACTACACCACTGGCTTTGAAATTTTGTTTATTAAAGAAATCACTAACTGCAAGAAAGTTACTGTAATTGATGATTTATGTGTAACGAGGTTAAAATGTAGTGTGATAAATTAATTTAATCATTTCAAATTAAGTACATAGATGAATTTATAATTGATTCCTTTAGTATAAATTTTTAAAATCTTACCTGCGGCTTTTAAGTTAGCTTTTACTCCATGCAGATTTTCCAAGGAATAGATGCTTGGGTATGCAGAAAAATATTATGATGTCCATATTAAGCACGTGTGTAATTTATTAAAAGAAAACCTTGCCTAACAATATGAGTCATAACCAAACGAAAACCTAATTAACTAAATAGGAACATGTAAATATTAAAAGCCAATGCATTCATTCATAAATTACTTAGATGTTTCCATGAATATTTCACATATAACTCAATATAGGTATGTCAATGTACTCCTAGTGGAAATAAATTTTGATCGACATCAAATAGATAAAAGCCCTTTAAAAAAGATCATTGAACGATATTTCCTTCTAATAAATATACAGCAAACCGGCCGCGCTATTAAAACATAAATATGCCCGTTTTAAAACAATGAAAATTTACATTACTAGCCGACCTATATTTTAAGCAAAACGATTTTTTGGGACAACATTTAAATCTGTGTACGACATTTTCAATAACTGTTATTTGTCTGGTATTTTAAATAGTTTTAGATAATTGTTCAAATTATATTTGTGTAGGTCTGGGTTAAATTATAATCCTGCGAAAAAATTTCCCGAAACAAGATTAATTTCAATAAGTTTCAGTAAGCCTATTCGAATTTCTTCAGAGAACTTTATTGTTCACGGTCTTAAATTTAAACGTAAAGCTTCCATCTCCGAATCTATCTTTTTAATCTTGATTAATCTCATACTTGACTTCTTCGGCACAAAGACAAACACAAGTCAAGTATTCAAGTAAAGTATGCGTCGATGCTAAAGTGGGTCAGTGGACTACTTAGCCCCCCTTAGCGGCTCCGGGTCCCTCCTGGCCCCCCGGAATCTCCGGACTAAGACACCGGCTCTTCCGGTTGCTAGCTGCCTTCGCGATCGCTAACAAAGACGACTAAAGTAAAATCGTGTTTTTATTCTTTATTTTAAGATGAGGATAAATTTAGTAAAATAATGTACTAGATCAGTTAGAACTCTAGAGATGCCTTTAGAGTAAAATATTACTAATTCGCATGTTTATTGTACATTATTTCGAAAATCTAAAACATATGGCGAACGGATATTAAAGGTTAAAGTAATTTAGAGCAGAAACTTCAAAATGGGGCACTCATAAAGTGTACCCACCACATGTATTATTATATTAGGTACTACTATGATTTGCGAAAAGTTCCAAAAACATTTTTCCGTTACTATAATTTGATGAATCAAGACATTCGTACATCGCATGGAATTTATTTGGCATAGGACTTGAAATGCACTTCATTCTTGTCTACATTAGAGATCTTATCGATTTATCGACGGGACGTTACCGAATTTCAAGATGCGATAGGTAACTAATTCCTATGTTATTTACTCTTTTCACTTTCAACCAATAAGATATTTGTTGCAGTTATGATAAGATTATTATAGTTACCTTTATTTGATAATAAATTCATTTACTTCAAATCAATAGTCTACTTTGCAGCCCAAAAATTGATTTTTCATAATGTATCGTGCGTACAAAAAAAATGTATGATCAAGTGAATTGACTTGACTACTTCACCAAAGTAGTAGGTTTGTATTACTGTATAAACAATACTCATTGTTGTCATATCTTTAGCTTTAGTAGTATCTAATACTTTAATTGTGAATCTACCATATACCCTTCTTGTTTTCAAATTTTATTTTCATTCTTCCTACATTTATAAAGAATTATTTGTTTAAAAAAGAATTCAATAAAACAAAGAAATGCAAATAGAAATTCTAGATTTTTAAGAATACCCTGAAACCTCTCTTGAGCTGTCACGTAAAAGAATCGATGAATACAACAAAGACTGTTTCTTCTCTTTTGCTGCTGCTTTTGAATTCATTACTTTTTTGCAATCTACTATATTTATTTCTTATTTACACAATAACAGAATTCTGCTGTTTTGCCTCTGGTTTAAATCCAAGTTAAACTATTCAGAAAATATCTAAGTTGATGTTTGGTCATATTTGTATTGTCAGGCCATAAAGTTCTGAAAATCAACACACTGGTGGAATAGCATTCTTAAACCATGAAAGCAACAACCTAAACTCAGTTGTTCTTGAAACTGATTCATTAATCTGACAATACCGACTGAAGGTGTAGACTAAAAGTTCATTTCTGGTTCCATTCTGACTGTATTCAGAATGAAAACACCCTATAAAAATGTTTTTTCTTCAACCCTCTTTCTTGACATTTTAGGCTTTCTGAAGGGAATACTCATGAAACGTCATCACTCATCTTTAATTAGTACTCAAATTTCTCTGATCCCTAAAAACCGTTTTTCATTTGTGAACTACCTAGGAAACGCAGAAAAAAGTAAGATCCTGAAAGAATTTACTAAACTGTAATGTTTGTTGTTAGTTGAACATCTTTCTCTATAGAAAACTGCAAAATGTGGAAAAAGAGACTTTACGAGGATTAGTCTTATATTTAAGAACTTTGGATGCCCGTAGATTAAGTGTTCGCACAATCATTCAGTCTTGAGTGTAAAAGAAGCTTTAGATTGAAATAAAATACTTCAAATACCTTCAGATAGAGGATTCTGAAATGTTCAAGTATCTGCAAGTGAAATCAGTTCCACGTTGTTTTTAGATGATATCTAAGCGTGGAAATCTGACAGTTTGAGTTGTGTGAATAGGTTGTAAAATTGTACAAATCAAATACGATCAACGAACTCCGAAGGAGTCGTTACTGAATTTGCGAAGTCTGTCTGCATGCATGTCTGTCCGCATTTTTGTCAAATTTTGAAATTTTGACTTCAGATTTGGATTCTGCATCAAAAACTAAAGACGACGTTTATCTTTGTTTTTTGATAACTCTTTGGAAACATGGTCAAAATGGAGGCCGAATATTGGAAAATTTTCAAAAATCTTTTTTACTTTAGAATCGTGTCCTACATCAAAAGATAAGACAAACGTATACTTTTAGTTTCTTGATATCATCTCGAGAACATGGTCGCTAAAGTTTGTAAAATGTAACAAAACAGGAGTTCGTTGTGGTTGTGCTTTGCATTCCCAGATGTTTTTGACATAACTTTTTGAGGTTTGAAAGTTATGTTCTCCATCATTTCTTACTTAGTAAGTTGCTAGATACTCTTCAAATTTGCAAATTTTTAGTATTTTATTGAAATTACAAGTATAAAAGAAAATCTAAAGTTCTTACTTCTTATAAGGATAAGAATTGGGCAAAGCCAAAGTGTCGGTGGCAAAGTTTGATTCAGAATGCACGTTTTCCATAGCAATACACAACAAAGTAATTTTAAATATTTAGAATAAAAGTAACTGATGGATCAAGTGAATGGTCCATCAATTAAAAAATTTTGAATTGCAAAGGTGATCCACCAATTGAAAAGATACTGACTTTACTTAACTCTTATTCATATCATCTATACAGGAACTCTAAGAAAAACTAAAACCAGTTGATTGTGAGACAAGATGGAATTTTCCTTTCATGATATCACTAAAATTGCACGTGCAAGTTTAGTTAGATTGAGGATAAACAACGCTGTGCTGACTAGGCAATTGTACTGTTGAGAGATGAGATATTGGTACCAAGTCTGTTGAATAACTTGAGTTATTTTTGCTTCTCTGTTCCACTACAAATCCGTATGTAAATCTTCTTAACTTTTTTATTTGCTTTTTAGCTGCCTTTTCTATACCAAACCTTAGTTTTTATCAACCCATTGTATTGAGGTCCGGGCCTTGGACGCCAAGACTCTGAGGACGCCGACATTAATTTTTTAGTAGTCTATGAAGAGTCCGAAGAGGAGCACTTCGTGAGCACCCCGGATGTTAAATGCATGGTCTATTCGATTTTTTATTTATATGATCACACGGTTATTTTAGCAACGAGCTTTAAACCGAATTTGATGATCATGATACTGTAGTTTCGCACGAAGGACTGTTCGCGGGTATTCGGGCAAATTCCGGCGATCGAGAATATGGTTACAGGAGAAGCGACCTCGCGCGAGAATAAGTTTACACCAGAAAGTTGTCTTTAGGGAGTCGCGGTAATGAAAGTTTTAGAAGTTTCTTTTAGCAAAAAATCCTGCTTTAAAACCTCAAAACTTTTTCGAATATATACGAGGGTTGCTATTTATATTTCTGGCCTAACAATGAAAACCAAGTATTTATGATCGAAACTAGTTTTATTGTTTTTCAAGATATTCTCCATTAAAATTGATACACTTTTCCATGCGTTTGAACCAATTTTCGAAGCACTTTTTCCACTCTGTTTGAGGCAGCTCCAAAATATGCGTTTTGAAACAAAAGACGGCTTCTTCTGGCGTTAAAAATCGTTGACCACGCAGTTTGTTTTTGATGTACGGGAATAAAAAGAAGTCATTGGGTGCCAAATCAGGGCTGTATGGTGGATGGCCTATCAACTCGACCTTCTGGCTGGTTAAATATTCAATTGTTTGAGCAGCGGTGTGAGAGCTTGCATTGTCATGATGAAGAATGATTTGCCTCTTTTTTGAAGTTTTCCGAATTTCTCCAATGACTTCTGGCAAACAAATGGTTGTGTACCATTCAGAGTTGACCGTCTTACGTTGCTCTAACGCCACTGTTGCCACATGACCGGTAATGCCAAAGAAACAGGCAACCATTTGCTTCGATGTGCTTCTTCCGCGAACAACTTTTGTTGGATTTGGCTCGTCTTGAAAGACCCACACAGTTGATTGCTGTTTTGTTTCGGGGTCATATGCGTAGATCCATGATTCGTCACCTGTGCAGATGTTATACACAACCTTTGATGCACCTTTCGCAAATTTTTTCAACATTTCAATGCACCAGTCGACGCGAGCCTTCTTTTGAGCATTGGTCAGGTTATGCGGGATCCAACGGGAACAAATTTTTTCTATGGCTAAATGATCATATAATATCTTGTTGATGCTAGTCATACTAATGCCCAAAAAAGCCTCAATCTCACGGTATGTCACATGACGATCTTGTTTAATCAGTTCACGCACACCATCGATGTTTTCAGGCACAACGACAGATTTTGGACGGCCTTCACGGATTTCGTCCTGGAGTGAACATCGGCCACGTTTGAATTCATTATACCAGTTTTTGACAGTGCTGTAGGATGGAGCTTCATCGCTATATAATGTATTAAGTTCATTGATGCACTCTTGTCGTGATAATCCACGTCGAAAGTTATGAAAAATAATTGCACGAAAGTGTTCACGGGTCAATTCCATTTTTTACTAGGGAATGCACTTTTCAATTAACTGCAAACAACACTAATCGCACTCAAATGACAAAATGTTGTGGTTGAGGTTATGTTCAACAATGTAAAGTTTACACCGGAAATGTCAGCTGACGCCTGGAAACAGTCAGTGTTGCCAAGGCCAGAAATATAAATAGCAACCTTCGTAATACAAGATGGAGCAAAAGTTACATCACTCAGCAAAATTTATTAATTTTAAGTTTCTTATGCCAGTTTGGACATAAATACTGACGGAATACAGTATAGACTTTTAAAATCGCTCACTGTTTGCTTTGAAATTTCGGGTATATCTGCAGAAATAAAATCTACTCCTGAACATATCTTTCTTTTTTGATGATATGACTTTTACACCACGTTGTATGCTTTACTTTTCTAACCCGACAAAGTTTTTCTTACAAAAACAGCATTATAGGCTTTTCTGAATTCATATAATGTTTAAAGTTGCTACAGTTCGCTGCAAATCCGCAAAGACAAAACAAGCTTGTTTGAACTACAAGCGACTGTTGATGATTCACGCTGTCATAAGGCTAGCACTGTAACCACTTACAATTATTTATTTATAAGTTTGAACAGACATTAGCGCGGAATCGCTTGCACTGCAACCATGGCCTAAATCTAAGGTTTTTTGGAATATTTTTGTTTCTGCTATCCTATTGCTTTTCATTCCTTATTTATCTATCTTCTTTCTTTGCAATAAATGTTAAATATTAGGTAGCTTTTATTACATCAAGTGTATCAAGGAAGGAGGAACGTGCCGTTTTTTGTAAAGAGAAACGTATATGAATATTCTGCAATCTGAGTACTTACTATTGAGTTCTTCAAATATTTAGAAAAAAAACCTGTATTTTCTAGAAGAGCTTAAAAGAGTAAATGTTCCATAGTTGTTCGAGTTAGTGGTTTCCGACGTTCCAGACTTCGTACCAAACGGTCTTATTCTTGAGGAATTAATTTAGTAAATAATGTCCTTTTAGAAAATTTCCTTAAGACCTAACTTAACCTGAAACTAAACACGAAGTGGAATTTATTCACTATATCAATCTTAATTGATGATCTCACGAATTCCAGAGATTGTTAGTTTGGTTCAGTTTGAAGATGTTGATTGTGATTGAAAATGATTTTAAAACCAAAAAGGAAAACTCTTTATGCTTTTTAGCGACCTTACCTGCACATCTAAAAACATCACTTGTTAGATATAGTATGGAAATTGACGATGTACTCATAGGTACTCAAAATGTAATAAATCTAAATGAACTGCATTGCATTTAAATTTGCCATATAGTTGGAAAGAAGCAAAAGTTAAAATAACAAATTCTTTTGGAGTGACTATTTCAGCCTGCTTGACAACGCTGTGTAGTATTTGTTTGCTATATATCCAAATAGCTAATTATTCTAAATTCTTCTTGAACAATTTGCAGAATTACCATAAAGGTCGTAAAATTAGATTTTAATGACAAAAACTCGTTTTAAAAGGGTTTTAATAGTATCATCGAACAATATCGCAAATATTTATCAATGACTGTTAATGAGCTAGGTACTGAATATCATTCAAATACACATTAAAATGGTAATTAAAAGTTACAAATAAATAATTATTTTTAGGATTTTTCAGACCTATTCCGCAACCTACATAATTTTCTTGTTAATCAGAATCTTTGTGAAGTCAGTCTTTGATACATTTCGTCAAGTCTGCTATGTAAATATTATAATCTGCATGACAGGCATGTTTCTTTACTAGCAATAACAGCTTTACGTGTTGAAGTGTTTTTTACTATAGATTTTGGAAAATTTTATATTCCTGATACGAGTCAAAGTAAATGGCAACGTCGCTATGGTGTGAAAGAGGGGGGGAACTAATAAGTATGGAAATATACTACAGTAAGGTGTGGTGTTTACTTAAACCCATAATTCATTAAAACACAATTATTTAGTAGTTTGCTTCCATTTAAAGTGTGCTGAATTCAGTTGATGATATGGCAAAAGTAATTCCGAGTGTGAATCTGATTCTTTGTTCATAACCTGCCTATGACTTTGGTTAAGGTATGTAGTTTTATCATTCATTTATCGTATTTATATATGACTTAGTTATTTTTTTTATTACTTCTTTGGATTTTCTCATGGATGCAGTTGGTACTAAGAATGACGCTATAGTAGCCATGTTGAAACAAATAGTAGCCATATTGAAACAAATAGTAGCCATAGTTTAGTGTAAGTATGCAAGTTCAATACATTATTCTATTCTTGGTGTAACAAATACAAGTTAATTATGCATTGTCACTTTAACTAGAGTCACGCTTTTATATTTTGCTAAATATTTAACACCTTCATTGGTTCATTTGGGATGTATAATATTCCTAAAGTTGGCTACATTTTTTTCCATATAATGTAAATGAAAATAATAAGACCATACTGTAGAATACTAAATGCCTCTGCGAAATTGATTTTTTGTTTCTACTCATTTTTGTGAAAACAATTACACTTAGCCTATTTCTTAAATTGACCTAGAACATGACAGAAACTTTATTTGTCCATAAAATATCTTTCAGAGGTTATCCAAGTATTACGATAGAAAACAAATTTATTGTTGAGAATTTATAAGAACTAATTAATATTTCAGTATATTAACCTAAAACTACACACATTTCCGCATTAATGCAAAATTTTGAAATCATCATTGTCGTCACAAAAATCAAATCTGACAGGTTTCTGTGTAACGACTTCTGACATTTATATGTGTGTTCGTACAGGTGTTACAAGTGTTATTTCTACATTGTTTTAATTTCTTTACACACTTTCCTGTTTCAATTTTAAAAAGTTCGTTGTGTTACATGCAAGTTTTACCTTTTAAATGCTTGTACATGGATTTTTATAGACTCCCGGATTGACAGACAGAACTCTCACTGCATTCCATTATTGCAGATGTAATTTTGTTGTTGTTGGTTAATATATAGGTTTACTACAAGGTATATTGCAAAAACAGTTTAATAAATAATTGAGTATTCCATCTCAATAATGTTAGGCATCTATTACAACTACTGTTATAGAATGAATCGTTCGTTGTGTTCTACTTCCATTGTAATTGAATTTTCAATATCTCTTTCATACCATCCATTTCTAGGTAATTGATTTTCCAACATTCAAACAAACTTCAATTAACAAAATAAATATCAATTATAATATCGTGAAGTAAATTTTTTGGTTAGATAATAACAAAACATACATACGTACATTAGTAAAAAAATATGATGCAATAAATACCTACTGCCGGATATTCTTAAAATTGGGTCAATTAATAACATCAAGAGTGAATCGAAAATGTGGTAAAACCCGCAAATAAACAAGAATCTCCTGTTCTTATTTGAATTCTTTGAACCTTTAGAAGTCATTGCCTTCATGATTAATAAATTCTCGAAAAGTCCGACCACTTTCTCCTGCTAGAACTTCAGTTCAATGGCGTAGTAAGTTCTACAACGCTAATGTATTAGGTATTGCTTAAGACAAGGTAGTATACTTATATGTGTATATTATCTACGTAAATAAACACTTGCAAGTAATTACTCTCGAAATTGATTTTGTGCAAACTCTACTAAAAGTAGTTTTTGTATGATACATAACAGGTTTAGTTTTTCACTTCTTTTAATTATTATAAAATTGAAGACTTTTTTATTACTATCCATTTAGGTTAAAGTGCTTAATTAAATTAAGAATTATCTGGAACATGTTAGAAAAAAGTAGTTGCATTTTAGGAGTGCAAATAACAAGCAGGAGAAAGAAAGCCATTATTTATAGCATTTAGAATAAATTTCTGATTTTTAAATAAAGGTAACGCTGTCTTCTACATTAGACATTCATAGAAACGTTATGATTGCGAAAGGAGTTCTCAGAAGGCACCTAAAATCATGGTACATCTACAAAATAGAAAACACCTAAATGTGTTTTGCTAGTAGAATGCAATTTTATCTCAATAGATTTTCTTCGTTATCAAGTTAAAGTGATAGAACCATGACAAACCTATTTCTTAGAAATGGTGTAACGGAGTTACAAAATTCCGAGTTATGTTTGCTTTATTTGTAGATATTTTGCATATGTCGGTCTTTTTATCACAGTAGAAAGAAAGCACAACAGGATTTGAATAAGAACTTATCGTACCTTTTTACTTATTACTTCGACATCTTTACAGTTCTCTTTTTAAGTTATAAAACTGCAGCCGCCCTATCTCTCTTATTTTTCTTGGTTTGCTTCAAAATTTGCCTCAGATATTTTGGACAACAGTCAATTTAATGTTATTTAGCTGTCTTTTAATCCTGGTCTTCGACTGGTTTTTCCAACCTTCGCTGTAAGCAGGGCCGGTTGGAAGTTCTGCGGGGCCTAGGGCAGCAAAATTTTGCGGGGCCCAGGGCAGCAAATCTTTGCAGGGTCATTAAAATAAAAAAAGAAGAAACACTGCTTTTCAGACATAGTCTAATTTGTTTATTTTAATAAGTTAAAAAAATTAGAAATTTTATTTGTTCTGAACATATCGATACAAGGAATTAATTATTTTTCTCTCAAGGCGTGGGGCCTCAGCAAGCGCAGGGCCCTGGGTAGTTGCCCCGCCAACCCGGCTCTTTAGCCAACCCTGGCTGTAGGTGAGCCTTGGCATTACTAACAAAAAATCTTTAACTGGCCGTACTTTTGTTTTATTGAGTGAATTGAAATTCTCTGTTACTAAATTTGTGTTTTTTCTGGCTCAGCCAATTTTGAATGGTTGTGGAATAACGGCTGCTAGCTAAGTCAGGTCAAAAAGTTGAAGCTCTCATAGCGGAGTTTGAAATTCCATTTTCTAAAATGATTACCCAAACGAGAAGCTTTTCAGGAAAATGTGTATTGATGAGCATACATAACCTTTCATGGTTCATAACGATGGAAACTTTTCCTATAAAGAATTTTCTTCATAATTTTATACCCTTTTTTGAAATTGCTTCTAATTGTCTTTCACGATATTTTGGAGCATACCTTTTCTTATAGTATTTAACGTTGCATTTTAAAAGAATCTTTCGTATACATACTGCAAACTAAATGAAATTATATATACAGTGATATTGCCACGTTTACTGTCCTAGGTTTTGTAAATACTAGATTTTTAAGCACCCTGTATAGTCAGATTATTCGTTACAGTCTTCATTATGATTTCGATGATACCATACTTGGATGATTTGATTTTAGAAAACGCCTAGAGATTCACAAAAACGTGTATATTTCTTAAATCTGAATGTCATTGTTTTCCAAGTTAACATAATTATTTAAAAAATAAGTGTTTTGACCGATAACCCTAAAATTAATTTTGTCCTTTTCATTTAACTCCTATCCTTTTCATTTCTTTTTGTTTTTGATTTCTCTGAATTCCCAGTATCTATTTACCATCTATTTTCTTCTCTCTCTCTCTCTCTCTCTCTCTCTCTCTCTTTCTTTCTTCTTTTCTTCCTTACTTTCTTTCATTCTTTCTTCTTACAGATTTCTTTACAAGATTTATCTTCTTCATACTTTCTTTTTCAAGCTTTTATTAATACCTCATAGGATCTAACTACTAATAAAAGTAGAGGCAAAGTAGCCATCATTGCATTTTCTGCTAGCAAATACAACAATAATATTGACTAAGTCAGATATGTGGTTACCAAAGTAAAAACTCGTTTCCTCTTGGTTACCTTTTGATGATATTTGTTTCTAAATGGTACTACTTTTCTCTATAATTGTTTCAATTCTCTGTTACTTTTTTTTTTCCTAGTCTTCATTTGTTCTTCTTTCACCATAAGGTTTTTGCAAAGCAATATTAATTGATTTCAGCCTAGTTTTCTAATCTACCATCATGAACACAAAATGTTTATTTAACTTTATTACCCAGACGTCTTCAAAACTTAAGTTCTGAGCAAACTTTATTCTTAAAATTATGGATGTGAATTTATGAAGTGTTTACTTAACTAGGTTGTTTGAAATTTTTACAATCACGACGATGATATCTGAATCCCACCGAATACCTTTTTGAACATTTAATGCTGTAATTGTTGATACTGATACAAAGGTATGGTACTAAGCAGACCTTATGATTCCAGTCTGAATACAATACCTAAAGCCTTTTAGGTGAATTGAAGGATTTTGCCAGACAAGACAGTAGTTGCAAACAGATATTAACTGTACTCTACTCCTTTGAAAGTCAAAGCTTGGTGTTCAGACAAAATTTATCCGCGGTTTATGGTCTTTTGGTGAAAGAAGAACATGCATTAAGGGTATAACATTAATTTCCTTGACTCTTTCTTATTTTCAGAAGCATCTAAGTTTTTAAAAATAAAAGTCACTGAATTTCAATTTTAGCTAAACCTAATAAACTCGAAGCAGCTCTATTTAATTAAATTTATGTCCCAACTTTGTGTAATATCCGCGAATTGCTACATTCTTGGTTGCAACCTAATTATTATTAATTTTCTTCAAATATAAAATTTCATTTGACATTTAACCTGATAAAAAAGCGATTTTGGTACCCACTATATCTCTTATACAACACTTGAAAAGATCGTTAGAACACCTACAATAAAAATCTTAAAAACGGTAATACCTTCTGTAAAAACAGGATTTGTCCAAATTAACGTTAATTTATCGATAATAACATTCAGATTTCGTACATTTAACATAACTGTATTTTATTAAATTACTTTTGTATTGCTTGATGGTACTTTCTGACAAGTTCTATAAAGGTACTCATTTTACCTTAAAAAAAGTTCTTTACTTCCTTGTTAGCACTATTTATTTCTTGTGTTTATTTTATCTAAACCACAAGACATGGCTGTTCGTGACTTACTTTAAGCGCAGAGCCTTTCACAAGAAGATATTAAAATTTGCTTTGCATCATATTTTATATATTTTTACTTGCTTGTAAATTTACTTGATTCATAACAGCCTTTGTTTAGGCTCGTAATAAATGGTTAACTCGTTTATAACTCAAGTCCATCTATCAACTGTCTTTAACAAGAATTAGATTTCGATATTCATACTTTTGTGGTTTTTATATTTCAAAATAATCAAATCTGATATTTAAAGGTGATCTTTTTAGAATCATCTAGTTTCCCATACTCGAATTCTATGTGAAACTAAAAAGACTAAAAAATGAAGGATATCCTCTCTACGTTGTTCTGCTTCATTATTACCAACACATCTATTTTAATTAAAAGAAAGAAAAAAGAAACTCAAATTTACAGTTAATTTAAAGTGGTATTTCATTTATCGGAAGCTTAGAATGAAAGTGCAAATTTGTAACACAACAAAGTGCAGTAAACCACACGAAGACAAATGTTCTTTGCTGTCTTGTTACCATTGATTTAAGGCAATTTCACTTGCATATGCTTCACGCACGTTTTCCATATGCTATAGCATTTATTGAAGAAAAGTTTTCCATTTATGTGTTCCATATTTTAAATTTTATATTATGTTTTAATTAGTAAGGCCAATGACATTTAAATCGTTGTGATAAAATAATTAAAATGAATGTAACTCTGTATGTTGATTCCAGTTCTGATAGGGAAATTAGCTTTTTTAACAAAATAATAAAAAATGAAAATTAAGAGTTCTGATCT
>VTPC01000017.1:129984-192068 GCA_011009095.1 Ignelater luminosus
CCTAAATTTTAATATAAATAGTATAAATAAACATTATTTATAAATGTTGATATTGACTGAAATGTTTTTCTTATTGACTTTCTCTGAACACCAGGAAATATATTTTTATATTTATTGCTTATAAAGGTAGCAAATTAATTATAAAGATATTCTAGAAAATAAATAAAATAAAATAAGTTTCTGGAAATGAAGAATATGGGAATGCAATTAGAGAGATTGCAAGATTATTAAAGAGATCAACACAAAGATGTGATATAGCATGAATTAAAATGAATTCAAAATTTGCATATTTTTTTAAACGGAATGTTAATTGCATACCGCGTACATAAAAAACAAAAACGTATAAATGTGCAAAATGAAAAATTATTTATTATACGTAGTTACGCTAATTGGTTAATGCATAGATTGTTGAGGGTTGAAGTATGGAAGACAAAGTAGACTAGGTTTCCAGTTTTCCAATTTTCAATTACATAGTTTATTAACCATATTGTTAACATGTATCTCAATTATGCAAAAGTTATTCTTACTAAGAAAAAAGGAATTTCTCTAATACCTATAAGAGAAACTTCGTATAATAAGTTAAAGCTGGGCAAATGCATATTTGTATGTTTTTATCTATGAGGCATACACTGCTCTTTTTTAGTATGTAAAGCTCATTTTATTGTTTATTGTCCAAAAAATAATTTTATTTTGCATAATTGGCATATATTACAGGTTTTTTTTGTGAAGGCAAGTCGGACTTAACAGCGTAAAAATGCAAATCTTAAAGTATGCAAATCGTTATCTCCACCAGTTTTAATTTTTTAAAGCAATGATATACCATAATATAAAGACTGCATAAATTCAAGTTTCTTAAAAATAGGATTTTTGTTGTTTTGGATAGAATCTTACCTCTTGTATCAGTACCTCCTTAAAAACTTACCAAAATCGGTATTTAATAGCGTTAAAAAAGGACTTTGTTAAAACTGTTTAAATTTACAGGTTTTCAGTATATAATAATAAGCTTTAATAATAACTCACGTTAGAGAAGGTTAAACACAGACGCAATAGTACCAAATATAAGTAGAATTTCCATGCGCTAGTGTAAAATATTCCAAGCTAAAGAAAAATTAAATACATCGTACAAGCCTCAGATGGAGACCTTGATTGGCGGTAAAGACTTGTACGTGGAAACACAGAGCATAATTCGTGTAAGAACCTATTAGACAGAACGATTTATAAAAACAATTCAGTTTAAAGAGATTATGATTTGCACTAAAAAAAATAGAAAGGAATTATTTTAGATTTCTGGAATCTAATACACCTCTGTTTTTGGTTACTCAACGAATAAATACAGTATCAAAGTCCAATTGTTTACGATTCTCTTTGCTCTCAGTTTCACTAACGAAATTGAATTACAGTTGTGAATTTTTGTTTTCTTGAATTTCCATCGGTTGTAAATGGCAGCTTCATCAATTATGACTTTTGGAGATCCATCCTTTTAATAATGATTGGTATACTTTCACTTGATCAGGTAGAGTTAGTCATTTCAATAATCAGTTCATCATACAAATTAGAATTGGTACAGGCTAAAATTATTCACATGAATTAATTTTATGTTTTCTGACATTAATGTCATCCTATTGTTGTTTTGTGGCTGAGGCTTTGGGATGCGGCTCCCTTGGACTACGTGATTTCAACTAATATGGTTATTTAGACAAACCTGGTAAGAAACTTTGATGTACAACTCATCGTAGTTGCACGATATCCATTGCTTAATTACATCCCTCCAGGAGGATGTCATCTCTTTACACATGTTTTTTATCCATAAATCAACCTCATGAGAATAAGTCTGGCATGGTATAACATACCAAACAAGCAGCTATGTTTTTTAACTGTACTGTTATGCTTTAGTGATTGAATAATAATCATTAGTATAAATTATCGTCGTTTTTTGACATAGAAACATTGCGTTTACATGAAGAGCCTATCAACTGCAATACAGTACACTGTCTCTTTATGCATCTGTCCTCTTGATAGGAACTCTGCTACAACCTAGTCTAAGTTCAGAATTGCGTCATTAAAGTTTTACGTGGAATTCTGACGATGACGACATCTAATAAGTGTCATCGACTCATTCTATTTACTTATTTCAAGAAAAAAAATTAGCTTTATGCAAATCTGTACTCTTTCTTAACTAAATCAAAGGTAAAGCCATAGCAGAAAATATCTGTTGACAGGTCTTGAGTACTGCTTGTCTGCTACATAGAAGATTGTACATAGATCAAAAAATAACTTTTTGTTTTTGACTACAAAATGGGATAACCGTAGTGACACAATGAAAACAAAAACTTTCTATCCTTGATTAATTTTAATCAGAGTTTTATTGCCATAGGTATAATTGCGACAACACTATATCTAAAGAATGATTTATTAACTTGTCTTAATTAAAGATTTACAAGTCTTTGAAGATCTGTAATCAAGAATCGCGATAACAATAATGCAACAAAAATAACGTTGGCTGTCAGAGTTCTGAATCAAACATGGGTGGATTTAGGGCTAAAGTGTATGCAGATGTAATTTTTTTATACTGCGATTTTTGAAACAGAATCACTAGACAAGTATAAAAATGCATAAATTTCTGATTCAGAACTCTAACAAGAAGAGATTTTGCTGGTACGACATAAACAGCGTTTTTGATTACAGATCTTCAAAGGTTTGTAACTTCTTAATTAAGACGAATCGTACCTATGTCCATATAATATATTTTTCTTAAAATCAAATAAGCGTTCATCTACCTAAAGTTTGTCATAGAGCTAATAAATCTTCCTGCATAGAAATAAGCATCTAAGCCTAAGAAGATTTATAACACTTGAAATATTTTTTGATTATCATAGTTTCTTGGAAATTTTTGATCGTACTACCTTCATACAAGATGTAACTGAATTGCTTGACAAAACTTCAGGAACGTGTAGTACTGATCCAAACAATGAAAAAGGTTTTGATAAGCATATACCTGAGAATGTCCCCTTAAAAAGTTACAAAAATTTTAACATAAGAATAGAAAATTATTAAAAGTGGAAAGATTTTTATTGACCAAAAGTTATTGCAGCAAATTATCCAATATTCTATGCTTACATCAGATGCTCAAAATGGTTTCCTTGAGCAGCAACGTAAGCCTCACAAAGTCACAATCTACGTCGTACCATTGACTGACAAACACGCACCAAAATTCCTGATTTACCAATCAAAGATTCGGATAGTTATTATTTATAAAATCTTTAGCAATTGCACTAAAATGGAATGGAGCATTATCATGCATGAACCATTGAGTTATTGACAAGAAAAGTACACAAGTAATATCTAGTTTGAATTTCAATAAAAATCTTGCAATTTTAAATTAGCTGCAGCTTTTAAAGAAAGCATTCATTGTTTAGGTCAGTGTATGTTTCTGAAATTTGGTCAAGCAATTTAGTTATACCCAGTGTATGTATATAACCAAGCCGTATCAGCAAGTTTATTTCTTTTTTCTAATGGTGTCCTTTAATATGATCCCTTAGATTTTAGATACTAATCTTGATTGGCTTTGTCGCCCCTTTTGCATTCAACTGTGCAGTCAGAAATCCCGCCATTTCTATTTATAATCTATCCCACACGTTTACATGAGAAACCTTAAAGTCTCAGTCTCTACCGTCATGTTAATTTTCTCTGTCTTCCTTGCAGCCAATAGCGTTGTCATGTTTTTTATATCTAGTATTCAAGACTTATTACTTTTTGGCCCTGAAGGTAGGTATAGCAAAAATTGTCTCACCTTTGCTAGATTCTTCTGCATTTATTATTTCCACATGAGATCTTAAGAGTGGAAGAACTTTGAATATTTGGACGAACCTTTTACGGTTGACACACGACGTTTGTGCGGAGTAAGAAATTTCAAAACAAGATCCAAAATATTGTATGCCATACCGTAATGGCAATTATTTTATCTTTAACACATAGTATTTTACTGCAAACATAGCTATTGAGTAGTATGTTAAACATGCCTACTGTTCAAATAATTTTGTTTCACACCATATATCTTTAATAAAAGCCATAAAAGAGAATTTTGATTACCATATTTCGAGTTTTTTATATTTATAGATTAATAAATAATAGTGATCTGGAATTCTCCTGCGATGTTAAAAGATTCCATACGAATCCTTTAACAGTAACACAGATAAAAGTAGGTGTGGTAATCGCCTTAAGGAAACACTCCTAATAAAAAACAGTTAACAATAGACAAAAAATGGCAAATTTTAATGTTGTTGATTTAATAACAGACAATAATAAACTTTATAATATCAATTACAAAATAAAAGCTATCATTTTATATATTTGAAGTGATCTAATTTTAAATAAGATTTAAAAGTGTGTATTAGGCTGAAGTTGGTTACAATAAAAAAAATAAAAATATGTAAATAAAACTATTAAAAAGTAAAAACAAATAATCGTATGGTTGAATAATTTTATGAAAGGAAAATGATTTTATTGCTGGTAGAACATTCGTACAATTACTTTTAAATTTTATTATACCCAGATTTGATAGTAAAAAATTCTATAAAACAAAAATTCCGTTTTTCATTAAGATTTTAGAATTTTTCTTATTCAGATTAAAATAATTATTTTTATTAATGCAGTTATCATTTTATAGTGGTTTGCAAATTGGTAAAAGATTTATTATACAGCAATCAATCCATATGATTAATATGGGCTGCAGCTTTATAACTATGTAGCATACACTTTGAGCATTCAACATCCTTTTATTTGAATTGAAATCTTCTAACTGACTTTATTGCTTTAACAGTCGGTATAATCTTAACAAAAAAACTGAGATAAATTCTCAACTTTCATACATAAATTTTGCTCTTTCCTGTTTACATTCATTTTTCTATGGGAAAAAGAAATCACTTTAGATGTTATACACTAAATTCGATAGGAATTGATTGATACCTCCTTAAGTTCATAAAAAACGCTTTTACCAACAGAGTAAGATAATTATAGATCTATTCTTCTTATTATTATTCTGACATATATATCCAAAACGTTCAAATCGTCACGACCTTCGGAGAATTCATTTTCTGTCATACTTACTTTCACCTACGTATCAGTAAACAAAAGCACGTTTGGCATACATAAGATCAAATTTAAGATTTGGTAATTCCTATGGTATTGGACAACAAGTAAATATCATATTATCCCCGGATACAGCAGTTAGTAATTGATAGTCCATAGCGACATTAAAACCTAGGAAACACCAACGAACGAATTGATTGATACGTCTGGTCTTAATGATGACAACTTCACCACAATACTACATGCACTAGGCTATGCATTTTCCATGAGGTAGATCGCATCTTACCATCTGATTATCAGGTTCAACAAGAGTTATTGTTCATGATAAACGACGAAAGTGGATATATGTTGAGCGTTGAGAGCAAGCTGGAATCTGGAAGAGGTAATAATGGATATCTCAACAATAGGCCTATTTACATTTGTGCAAATGTCATATATAGCTTTGCTATCAACCATAAAAGCATAGTCAGAGAGTTATAAAGGTGGTCTCAATTGAATTGTAGTATCCTGATATCGCTGTTGTGACCTGTGACGCTGGATAAACAACGAATTCAAGTTTACCTGAAGCCAGCATCAGAATAATGAAACGAAATAACATGACCTTATTTTTCCTTATTCTATTTTCATTCAACACCAATTTTATTACATTTAAGAAATCTTTATCTAACGAAAATGGTGCAAAAAGTTCTTATTTTGGATGCGCTGAGTACTTGATCAAGCCGAGTTTTCTGTTTAGTTGTGTTTTAAAACACTCGGCCGAGTTTACACTATAGAAAATCTAATTCAGTAAACTTGACACGCTAAACTTTTTAATTGTTTTCAATAAATTTTAATTTCTAATCCTGATTGACCAAAAATTTAGATCCGAAGGTCTATAGCCTACAAAGTCTATCTAAAGTACAGCGATAAGAAAGCAGCCACATTTTCCTTTCGGTCGAGAGCGCGGTACTTCGCATTCAGAGAATACCTGAGCTAGGTGCACCCCTAGTTCTTGTTTCATTTCCCGGTTTTAAAGAACAATAACTTCAAAAATGCAATTGAAGATATGGACAGTGCAAAAGAATCTTCAATTTTCGTCATCTATTGCTTAGCTTTTCTGACTGGGTATACGAACGAAATACTGCTGATCATCTTAATGCTGACAAGCAAGGTATATAAGAATGAAAACAAAACCTCAAGATCTTATCATATCTTCATGTTGACTATGAGAATCAGCAACAGAAGTAATAGCATTCTCTGCACTTTTTTTTATTGTTTATTTGTTCTTGACTTACCTCAGTGTCGATTGATTTAACCACTAATTAGACATTTGTAGAATTTGATTCGATATAGATTGGGCAGTTGTTTGACTGTGTCAAAGAGGTTTTTAAACTTTAGACTCTTCAGATATTCTTATTCAGCAGTCGGGTTTTTAGTTTGGTTGCACAGTGTCTTTGTTTAAGTAAATCTCTTTAAGAACCATTCAGATCATTGAAAGTTTCTAAGATTTCAGTAAAAGAATATCAGTGGCAAAATCTTTCCTGCACTTACACTAATGGCCAACCAAAGCTTCAATGTACAGAAAACTATCTGTACTAACAACTGAGCTTAATCAATGCAGTGTAGAACCCTTTCAACTAGACTGTGGAAAAAGGAAAAACATGAATTAATATGAATGACGAATTTTTCATTATCAATCTTTGTGAAAAAGGTTGCGATCCAAGAATTATGATTGGCCGATTTTAAAACTTGCAAGATCTTATATTTCACTTTGCATAATCTGCCTGAACCTACAATACATGAGATTGTTTATAACCTCAATGTAATGGTGTTTGAAGATAACCTGCTGAGTTTTGCATAATCCAAACTCAAAGGTTTTAATGGTAATTTTTTAGCAATCTTATAGTATATTCTCCGCGGTTTAAAGAATCGTACCACGCAATTTCTTTTGTATAACCATGAAACTTCTCATTGTTTACAGATACCTTGTTAATTAAGATTTATTAGTTCAACTTAGTTATTTAAAATTTCCTTATACGATAAAAATCACAAATTCATTAAAATATTTAGGAGGGTTTGCTTAGCGCATACAAAGAGTACTTTACAAGAAATTCAATAGATGCACGCTATTTGAATATTCATGCATCACTTGAAAATTCAACAGCCTGTGCATATAATTTGTCAAAAACATCAAAGCAATAATAATTAATAATTATTTTTAATAAATCATAAATATATGAAGTGTCTAAGCAGACGGTACTTTTACAACTCCGAATGTACATACTCTTCGCTATTTAAACTTTCATGTTTTAATCGTATCACATATATGGTGTTACAGGTGTCCAAGGCGATTAAAATAAATTTTGTACGCTCGATTGGTATTCCAATAATAACACACTTTGTTCTTTTCCTTTGCAATTCCTTTTTCGCATTTTTAGTATGTTCGTACTAGTCTTATGTTTTAGTTTCATATTAGAATTTATTTTATATTTTTAAGAAATTAGTATACAAGAGTGATTAATTTTAGTTGTTCTTAATCGATGATATACAAAATGTAAGAATAAGCTTTTAAAATGCATAAATGTGCTACTTCATTAATCGGAATTAGAAGATGGTGAGTATAACGTACAGAAAAAATATTTTGATGTAAAGATTTATTTTCATACTGAACATAAAACTATGTTCGTGGTATTATTTAGAACTAAAAAATAACTGAATTCGAATTAAAAAACAAACTTATGTGTACTAAATGCAATGTTAAAAAGTTAAAACTAATCCTAATTGATGTAGCTGTGATTGTGACTTGTGTGACGTCAAATGTTATGTTTCTCGGCGTCTGGATTGTAACTTATATTTTTTCTATGAGATTATGTTCTTCTACATAGGTTATGTTAATACTGCTAGTTTTTAAATTGTATTTCAGATTATTTTCAATTTTTTTAATTTGAGTTTGTTGCATTAGTAAGTATTGCATGTAGTAAATTCTATTATAGGTAACTACGATTCTAACTATCTAACTATTGTTTATTTTTTGAAATCAGAGCCTGATTCGTGCTGTAATATACTCCTAAGATTTATTAACACATTTATTGCCAATAATTGGTATTCCGTGGCAATTCCAGCTTTCTTAGATTTTGAAGCTGTATAGCTTAGACTTTTGATTTAGGTGTCCCCAAAAAAAAATTTAAAAAAACTTACTTAGTTCAGATGATTTAGCTGACCACTCTAAAAGACCTCTTTTGCAAACATAACAATGCGGAGGTGCACCATCTTATTGGAAAGTTAGTTGGTTTTTTAAAAATAGGATTCCCAATCTACTGAAAAACCTGGAAAACCAAGCAGCCAGATATTTTATAATTCTTGATCTAAGTCAGGTAAGTTTACTAATGTTAATGAGAGATGAGGAAAATTTAAACACAGGCCAGGGAAGATTTTGATAGAAGTATGTTTTTGAATTCACCGCCAATTTTTTGTTTTCGTTTGATGATTTAATGCATTAGAAAGTGATGGAGACATACACCGCAGAAAGTAAAAGCCTATTCTCTCCACAAATAAAATAATCAGAAAAGATTTATCATTTTGGTCAGGCAAACCAGGAAAAAGTTAGAGAAATTAAATTTAGATTCTAAGTAAGTGGGAACACTGAAAATGTTATTATTTTTAAAAATTTAAAAGCTTAAGAAGGAGGTTTTTGAGAACGAAAAAAAGTGGAATATTGGATATAAATTTTCATCAAAATTGTCCGCTTTTGCAATATTTCTTAAATTCATTTCAGGTTTTGTTGAAACAGCGTGTATATTATTTATTATTGAGATATAATCAATTGAGTTTATCATCACTTACCTCCAACAAGCGTAACTTTTGTATATCATTATTAAATGAAATACTAAGTACAACAATTATTAGTTGATTGTTTATTTTAGAGGAACTAAGTTCTCTAGTAAACATCTTGATTAGGGGATTCTTGGTGTTGGTAAACCCTATCTTCGACATTGACGTGGATGAATTTTTAACTTGTACCTCTGTGCGGTCCGACTCGAAACCATCAAACTGTTTGTATACCAGTCAAGTTTTTTGGGCTATTCGAACATTCCAAGTTGTTCAGGATTTTTGGATCGATTTAGTTTTTTGACCAAAAAATTCTCTTTCATTTTAATTTACGTTAAATTATTGATACGCGAAATTTCTTGGTTTGTTTGTGACTTTCTGAGCGTATATAATTTTTGATCTCCTACCAATAACGTTACTGTGCTTTCTCAGGCCCTATATCAAACTTATATCGCTTAAATTAAGCCGGTTTGAATTTGAACTATACCTTGTTTACTTTACCAGAAAGTCGTGTGTTTTGGTAATACCCTACACATAAGCTTACTGAGATATGCCACTGTGTGGTTGAACCTTGAACCTGTCTTCAGAATTTTTACTAATGGACATAAACATTAACGCAGTTAATAAGATTAGGTTATTAGACAAAGTAGAATTAAACCAACTGGCATTAGACAAAATGGGACAGGCCAAGTGGGAAAATTGTAACTCAGGCCACGATTTATTATTTTTATGTCGTTGTCAACTAAGTCGTTAGCCGAAAAGATATTAGATAAAATCGGTCCTCAGGCAAATTAATATTATACAAATTGATATTAGACAATTGATGTTATACAAGATGATACATTGAGCAAAACAGAATTGGACAAAATGACATTACACGAATTGAAATTAAGGGAAATGGATGGATCATAACCTGAACATTTTTTACCAGTTTGAACATTTCCATAAAATCAGTTTTAGTGAATTTAGTGAGAAAGATAAAATGACTGTAACTGTATACTTATGGTCAATATTGTAGTATATGTGCTAAATGAACTGAATCAAGAAAGTAAAGATAAGACCATTGTCGCTGAAAAAGTGGAATTCATTACTATAAGTTGACATATTAAGGCCCGGTCTTTTTATCTCTCAATAAATTTATTTGCTGAAGAAATACCATGGTAATCATTGTTAGTACAATTGTATACATAGCGTTCCAGATAAAGTTATTAGAAGATGAAAAGACCGGGCCTAAGCAAAATTTCTCAGAAAGTTTTGATAAAACCATTACGTTAAACAAATTATAATCCATAAATAACAATCAGAGCATTGGAAATTGAGCGCCACAATTTAACTTACTTTTTCTTAACCAAAGTGAATTAAAAGCTTAGATTAAGTTACTGATTGGTAGGTTAGGTTAGGTTAAAAATATCTCGATATCTTTATGCTTTGTTTCAACATGAACACGGCTAAGATTTGGTTAAAGTAACTTGCTAACTATACATTTTTCTGCCTGATCACTTACTAAGGTTATGATCATGAAAAGATTGGAATGTCATTGATTCAAAGGCATCGCTCGAAATATGACGTAGTACGATGTTAAGTTCGCAATATGACTTAAAGAATTATAGATGACATAACCTCTCTGACACAGGCTACCTCAGAAATGATCAGAAGTAAGTACTCATACTTAAGCTTGGAATCCACCTCAAGCATCGAAACTAGAACTTCTGTGCGATTATAGTAAGAAAGCGTTTATTTTCCCGTTAAGCTTTGTTTTACTTATACAGTGTGTCCACATTTCGATGCTCACTATTGGGATCTCGTAAATTGTAAGAGATACGAAGTCGGTTAAATTAGAAAAGTTTTGGCTATTTTGGAGTTCAGTTTACTTACGCTTTTGTTTTTTCAAAAAAGTTTACGGCTTACCAGATATTTGCTAAAAACGAAATTATCTTATTTTTTTTTTTAATAAAAAACATTTCCCACTTAGTGTGCCATGGCTTTAAACATATGAAAATCATTGATTTTTGTCAGATAAATTACATTTGTTATGTAACAATTGCTAAAACAAAACAAAAGACACTTTTAAGATACTTTACTGAGCATTTACAGATAGCATCAAATAAACAGCTCAATGCCCCATAAAAGCGTATTTATTTTGTTTTAGCAATTTTTGCATAACAAATGAATTTCTTTGATAAAACTCAAAGACTTTGTGTTAGATGTCATGGCGCACTATGACGAAAAATGATTTTCACTTCATAACTCGGTAAAACAAAAGAATAGCTATGTCAAACCATGTATCACTGAAAAGCATTTACGGCGTGCAGTTCAGTAATATGGAAATCAAGTAGGCATTCCATTAGAAAAAATTTGGATTTACGTTACAATTGCGAAAATAAGTTTTTTGTGTTTCGGAGAAAATTCTCTAAAATACCCTCTTTGCTGTTCTTTTCAATCTTTGCTCGTTCCTGAGATATTTCACTTTAAAAAAAATAAGATAATTTTGTTTTTAGCAAATATCTGGCAAGCCGTGAACTTTTTTGAAAAAAACAAAAACATAAGTAAACTGATCTCCAAAATAGCCAAAACTTTTCTAATTTAACAAACTTCGTATGTCTTACAATTTCCAAGATCCCAATAGTCAGCATCGAAATGTGGACACACTGTATATTGTTAGCCACTGGCGGAGATTTAAGGTGGACTAACTTTGACAACCTATATCTAGAAAATTTGCATTTTCTAATTGTTTTTTGGAGATGGTTGGGTTTAATTTCGAGTGAAGATTTTCTAAAAGTCTTCGTTTTTTTCAAAAGAAACTTGATAGACATGAACAGAAAGTAATTGAATAAATCATTTTAAAGTGAGGTTTTCCTTTTAGAAGAGTCCGTTACAGGGTTCTTCGGACAGACCTCGCTTAGGAAGAAGCACATTTAGTAGTGTGAAGAGAATATTTCTCCATGAAATGCGTGACAGACTGTAGTATATACTGGGTTAAGAAGATTTAAAAAAAATTATAAACACAACCACGAGCACGTAAAAGTACAGTGCACAATAAATTATTTATTGATGTTTATAGGTAACATTTTAGATTTATAAAATGCATGTGTATAACATATGAGATATTTAGAGAGAAACAACTAGAAAATAGTAGTATCATTATTTCAATTGTGCAAGCGCTTAACAATATTCTAGTGCAATTTCAATTTTCATATAAAATTATCTAAATTAAGTACCTAGTTCAATTGTTATTCCTACCTTAACTTGATTACGTTGAACCTAATACCGTAAATCATCAATTTCGCAATTTTTCACAGTGTCAACGTAGCCTATTGTATATATTTGCAATTTACAACAAAACTTTGAACCACTTTAGCGAAACGGCTACGAATTTATGCCATAAAATCACTATGCGTAACAAAGCTGCATATACAATATTGGTAAATCGTTACGACATTGTTCTGGAAATAACAGAATTTAAAAAATGAAATGATTTTCTTTCTGTGTGACACAAGAATTAATATAAATAATGTTTTTGTTTCAGAGATTGCTGAAGATGGTCCATTCGCGTGCAGGAAGTGGAAGAGGATCCTTATAAAAATGTTAACGGTAATAAAATAAATGTGTTAAGTAGTGATAGTGCAAAAAAACAAAACAGTCCTAAATTCGCAGATGGCAACAATGAAATATCCAAACGTATCTGGTGGAAGCAATATGGCAGTCAGTGGGAATGGCGCTCATGTGGACGATGTGGATTCCCTATTTGCCTCGTCTTGCTGGCAAACTTCGGCGTCGAACGTTGATAATGATTTCATAGACACTCATAAACTAATGATAAACGACTTAGGTTCTGATAAATTACTTTTAAACAATTCTATAAATCAAGATAATGAAATTCCGACAAAAGTGACGATGGACGCTTTTGATAATTTGTTATTAACTCAACCCATTAATACAAACTTAGCCGAATTAAAACCATTGCCGCCATTTACAGGTTATACGGGACACTTAAGTATAAACGGTATTCAGGGTCACCATTATCACGCGATATCACAAAGAATGCCAGAAGAAAATAATAATTACAATAATTTTACCGAGCAAAATAGTATAGTGTCTAGTTCTACTTGTAATGTGACTACCGATTCGCCGGATGATACAAAGCCTTTGTACGGAGTAGACGAAGTTGTCGGCAGTGTTAAAATCGAGTACACAGACTGCGTAAACCCAGATTCGGTATCTGGCACAAAAATTTACGACGAGTGCGGACAAGCGAATGCAGATGCAGTAACGCAAGTCAAAACTGCAATTGCGGAGTACATGGATGATGATATTGCCACATTATTAGGGTCTGCAATAGCGGACACGACAGTAAATAATAATCCACACGAAGAAGGGTCGAGGGATAGTTGGCTGGATTTAAATTCGTGGTTTGAAGGAGAATGCGACCAACAAAAAAGTATTATCCCCCAAGAGGGACTTTCCGAATTTGATATACAAAGTTCCCCGCAAAATAATAATGAGTTTACTAAAGCTCAAATGGAATATTCTGTTAAAGTTCAGCCTCAACAATCCAATTCGACACTTCAAAATCTTTTAACACACGGGTATATGCCACTATTGCAAAATAGATTACAAAACGGGCCTCCTATCAAACAAGAAACTCCTAGTTCGACAAATTATGGCTTAGAATCATCATCGACGTCGAGTCCGCCGTCAGTAGTGTCAACGACGGACAATTTAATATTAAGCGTAAACGGCCGCTTTATGCATCATTACAATATTCACGGACTTCCAACAGATGATCGAATACGAAGTCCAGATATTTTAGGTCAAAATTATCCGCACACTACTACCACGACACCAAATACTACCAAAAAGTCGAGAAGTAGAGCGCCGAAGAAACAACAACAAACCTCCAACTCCACCGTATTTCAAACTGAACAGAATTTAGGTTTGTTGGGCAAAGAGAAACCGGTTCATAGGTGTAGTATTTGCAACAGAGGGTTCTTAAACAAGTCTAATATTAAAGTACACTTGAGGACACATACGGGCGAGAAACCTTTCCGATGTGACACATGTGCTAAGGCTTTCAGACAAAAAGCACATCTACTAAAACACCAACAAATTCACAAACGTATCGGACGGGACTGACGACTGCCTTGTCAACGTTCATGTTTCATCTCGTTTGCAGTGGTAAGTCCTTTAAGCTACTTGAAAAAACACCCCTACAATTACTATTAAGGCTGTGTGGCTGATTCTCTTATTATTACGTTTATATGAAAATGTTACCTGTGGCATAAGCTTAGAAAAAGGAAGTTTTACCTATAGTAGATAAGAATATTTTTATTATTATTATAAATCCTCTTGCTTACAATTTATATTTTTATATGAGAGATTGTTAGTGTTTAAAAATTTAAAAGTATGATCTCGATTTGAGTTTAAAAAGTGAAGAAACAATGGAAAAATTGGTTGTTTTTGTAAAAGAGTCTGAAAGTCGTAAATTCAATTTTAAATCTCAACTGACGTGTCATACTAACGTACAATTTAATTGTGCGGTATCTTACAAGTGATGCAGACAAGTATTATTATTCTAGTACATAATTTTAAATACAAAGCAAAAGTACATTAAAGTGGGAAAATTTATTTGGTTAAGGGAAGTTAACTTAAATGGTTAGAAAACTGAAATACTTTTATGTAAAATATTAGCAGACTTTTACTTAAAATTAAATAAAGGAGTCTAAATTCTACTGACTAGTAGTTTTAATTATATTATTTTAACCAAAATCAAATCCTTAATTTCCTTGTACGATCCAATACTTAATTCTTTCTCTTTATAAATTCCATTTTCTCTTGACCTATGTCTAGAGGAGGTCAAGATCACAGACATGTTTAGTATTTCTATTAATTTTTTTTAAATTAAGGGTATTGGCTACATCAATCATTTGCCTCCACCTTTATTTTGACAAATTTTCTCTTTTTCCCTCAAATGATATTAACAATGGGCCTTGATGCTACTACGTTATTTTTTTGTTATTATTAATGAACCCTTCAACAGAAAACTTTCACCGTGTAAAGTATAGTTTAAAAAAATATAAAGACATTAAAAAATATTTCTTAGTCAAGATATTATTTTTTTACTTCGTGTTAAATTTCCAGCAATCGATTTACCACTGGATACTGTTAAAATTGTTATTTCTTAAGTTTAAAAGGATTTTAACAACTAGTAAGTATGTTTTTTACTACTGCAAAATCTTGCCTGTTAATATCTATCGGTTGATATCGATTCAACTGGACTAAAACTAGTAAATTGATGAAATTTAAGAAGAAAGTGGAATAATTACTTACTGTTCATCTTTATGAAATTGCTAACTGATTTGTCTACATTCTGAACAAATCAGAGCCTTTCGGATCTACCTAACTCAGAACTGCAATGCTAAAATAATGATTTTAAGCAGTTGTACAGTGTGGTTTTAAAAACCATGTGTACAAAGAATTTTGTTTGCCATTTTTAAAATTAGCTTTCTCCAAATATGTTCCAAACATATCTGTGACTTGCTCGCTTATGGCTTCCCTGTCCTAATGTAATCTGTTTCTATGCAATCTTTAATTACTGTGCAGGATTAGACTCGGTGGAGTCATAACTTCTTTGATAGTCTGCATAAATATAAGTAATCATACCAGTTGTTATTAGAGTTTAGTAAATGTAAGTCACCCTTCCATGACAAGTCTTTGATTTTATATATTGCAAAGTGGCTAACGGGTAGACTTGAAGTAATAATACAGACAAAAAAATGTTTTGTTGGTGCAACAAGAAATTTAGTGGAATTTTGGACAGCAAATATTTTTTTGCTGTAGCAACAAATTAATCTGTTCCTAACTCTAAAATAAATTATAAATTTGTTGTATCTACCAAAGTGCTGTAGTGGCAAGAGCAAAAAATTACACAGTGTGATAAAAATATTTGCTGTTCTTGCAAAAATATTTGCTGTCCAAAATTCCACTAAAGTTTTTGTAGTCCCAACAAAACATTTTTTTCGTGTACAAAAACAAAAACCTTTGCCAATTTGACGAATTAAACAAGTATTTTAGACATTGGCCTAATTATTAATATTCTTATGATTGAATATTTTCTGTTAATATAAATAAAACACCCATGATTTACCTGGGCAGAAGCAAGAATCTGAAGACTTTCGTGCGAAGGTGTACTGGATGCAACAATTTACCTAATTATAAAAGGGGCTTCTAGAGACAGGTAGACTTCTAATTCTAGATTTGCAAGAGCCAAGAAAGATCGAAAGAAGTGCTAAATACAAGATTGAAGCTGCTCAAGTCAAGTTGGCTGGTCAATACGGAATTTTTCAGGGTTTTTTAAAGAAGCACAACATACAACTTTTCGAAAAATAAAAGGCATCAAAATATACCCCAAGACAATTTGCAGGAGTTCACACCCAAAAAAACTAGGGAAAACACATAAATCCCCTTAACGACAACGGAATCACTTGATGTTCCTCAGCACTTAATTGTCCATAATTTCTTTCTGGAAGCTCAAAAGATTTTTGCTATCCCGAGTTCCTCATTGGTGGTCTTGGGTGTGTGTATTATTATGCACCATTAAAACGACATCTATTGAACTTGTATACATTTTCTTCATTAAATATGGTATGAACATCAAGTCGCAAAATAGGTCTGTTATAGATTATACTGTATTATAATACATTTACAAACAAAAACAATAAGACCGTTTAGACTTGATGATGATTATAAAACGTAATACAAACCTCTTCATTTTGTTTTCCTTTTAATAACTAACTAATAAAGTTTCTTTTTACTATCAAGAAATGTGAGAAGTTGAAGGCTGATACAAAATTATAAATGTAGCATTTATGGTACAATGCATATCTGTTGGGGAAGATTCTATTGCGTTGGCTTAATTGGAAAAGCATCTATATACAGATTATCAACGCAAGATCTAAGTTTTCTATATGCATTGCACCTTATTAATTACTAAGAAACTAGAGTAATTAAAACTTAATGGAGCATTTGAGAACATAACTGCAAGCGCCAGTTTACAGAAGTTCAGTTAAGAGTTAATTAAGAATCAAATTTAATTCGGTGTTGTTGCTAGGATACAGTCAAATTCTGACCAATTTAGTATAAAGTTGTATTCTCAATTAAACACAGGGGGTCTGTCTCTATGCACACTCTAACTTTTCGTACGATGGACGAAATAGCTCATCGAAGATGAAGAAGTATTCATAATTCTTAGAACAGGTATATCCTTATTACGTGACTGTCCTGCATACACGATATTTTCCATGTGCTGTAAGGAAGAACAGAAGGCCACAAACCTACTGATTGTGAATCTTTTAGCCATTAATAATACATTTAGATTTATTTTTTGTCATTTGTAACTAAAGGGCTAATAAAGATTATTATTATTATTATAAATCTCTTAGAGATTTAAGTCAGGTCTAATGATTCACTTTCTTTGTAAGAATAAGTATTGTCTTCATTGAAAAGGGCATGCTGAACGAGAGAATCGTAGCAGACAAAACAACTAGCAAAGTACGATATAACAGAAGTTCAAAAAATTTTATCGAGGAGTAGAACATTTAGCATAGTTGTTTTGCCTCTCGGAGAGGGCAGTGCCGCCGGTGAGAAACTGGAGCTCGCAACTTTAATTTTTTCGGCGTTACTTCCTGGACTAACTAAATCAAACTGCGTTTTCTCCTTCCTAGCTTATATCATTTCCCGAATTTCGTACTGCGTTTTGAAATTCCAAATTTAAATTAACTCCTGACTGAACAGATGTTAAGTGTATAACTCTAACTGCTGCTTTACAGTTTCATGCTCTATCTGATCTGTTTGTTTAGGAATCAGTAATTTTTCACAAGTGGATCTTCTAAATGACATTAAGGTCAGAAAACTAGTAAATCATCTAAATAAGAATACTTGGTACCAACTTAAAGGAATCAACGAGTCGCCAATCACATTTTGAAGCATCAACTACATAACAATGCAAGATTAAAAACGTCAAAACAAATTACCATAACCAAACAGTCGATATATGAGTCACTACCAAAGACTCATTCTCTTCGTTTAATAGGAATCACAAGATTAAAGAATCTGATAAATGAAGATATCAAATAAAATGAATGAAAGCATTTACAGTAAGAATTGTAGAATAATACAAATTCAAGATACAGTGGGTCAACGCACTGTTTGCATATATGCCTGATAAGACGTAAAACACTTGAAGCTGTAAAAGGATTTTTATCAAAAACTAATAATAACAATAGCAAAGGAAAAGCAAAATATCAATAAACTCTAAATATTATCATACCAATGTCGATTGTAAAATAACTGAAATTGTAGTCATGTAAGCTTGCCGAAGGATTTTGTTATGATTTTCAGTTTTAATGTTTTGTTCATTAAAAAGATCTCTTAAGCGATATAATTAGATTTAATCAAGCGTTCTAAGCTTTTTTTTACTACACACTACGCAATTTCGATATCTTGTTGTTAAGTGCTTACTGTGTTTAGGTATCAGTTCTTCCACTCTATGTTTCGGACTCAAAAACTACTCGTTTCAAAAGGCCATAGACGAAGAATGAAATAAAGTCGATAACAAATATAGTTTTTTAAAAAGAATTTTTCTTGTTTTTTTTTAAATCCGAGACTCCTATCTTTAAAACTATTTTGGATAGCTAACGAATGTTTCTAACAGGAACAATATCCAGCTGTCTAAACAATTTTGATTTAGTCAGAAAATGAATATATTCAAAAATTGAAACTATCTCTCTAAAGAAAATACTAAAATTATGTAGAAGTATTGACTATCGTACTTCCAGACGGTATTGTTCTGGGTTCATTACATATTTTGAGTTTTAGAAATTATTGGTTTTTGGATTGACTTATAGCATGTTTTGTCTTTAGTTCTTTATACTATTATAGTACAGGCGCTTCCGTTAGATAGTGTCTTATTTGATGCTATTAAAGTATGGCTATAGTTTCATAGTGAACTAAGCATATAGTATGTAAGTAAGTATTAATCGTTTTTATCCTCATTGCTGGGTTTAGAAAATGGCTAAATGGTACCATGGCCAATGTTTGCATGATTTTTCATTTTCTGTACGATAATAATAAATCATTTGGTTGCTACTTGTACACGTACCACTTGAACTACACAGGAATGTAAGCATGTTAAAGGACTTTTCCTTCAGTTCGAATTTCAACCTGTTCAGTTTTTCCAAAGTACTAATATTGGCATTTTAGGAGAGCTCGAATGTTTCTGTTTGGCCCAAAATGATAATTTTAAGAAAGGTGAAGGTAAGGATAGGACAACAGGTACGTAACTAAATCCATAAAATTACTGTTACCAAGGAAAACCACAGAACATCTTAGTTAGAACAGACACTCCAGGGATTCGAGTCCCAGGGCTCTCGAATACTAACATGGAATGTTCACTGTTCGACCACATCGCACCACTCGGTGTTAGTTTTCTCAGTCTTCCAAGTAAATATTGTACTGCCCCGATATTAGACTAGGTTTTTAATATAAGGTTTGTTTTCCTCAGTTAAATTGGCCTAATGTTGTTCATTCGAAGTTTATTGTAGTTTTATTGTTTATTACGGCACAGATTACAAAGTTTTTGGACATACTTATTAACATTTAAATAAAAAAAAATGTTTCTAGAACTTTCTCTAAGTCCAAATGCATAAAAGGTATTATTATTAGTATTAAATTATTATTGGTTCTTCCTAAAACCTCTATACTAAGTGTTCCAGGCTTTTGTTCTAAAAGACAGTTATCTCACAATAAATTCCTCCCGACATATTCTGAACGTAGTACAATTAAAGGTTTGAGTTCTATCTCGAAATAACGTTTGCAAACATGCCAGCTCAAGATTGCAGTCTCGAACTTGTTATGTTCTCATAAATTGTTTATGTTTAATGTGGAAGATTTTCTTCTTTAGGGTTTATGCTCTTGATGAACCGTTTTTGGCGGTGTAGGAGTCGTTTTTTATTATGAGAGAAATTGTGTTTTTGTAGATTGCGGCTGTGTGGACTCGATAATATCTATTATTTATTTTATGTTAGAAAAGCTGTAAGGATTTGTCTATTGAATTTTACTTCGCTGGGCATGACTAAATTTTAAAAAGGTAGATCACCAAACAATAAGTGTGACAACCAAACAATGGACAGTTTATTATACTAAGAATGGGAAAAAACACCTATCGATTTAAATACATAAATCAAGATTGAAATATAAATTCCAGAGCAAAATATTAATTGGTATTTCAGAATAACTAATCACGGGGTAATGTATGGCACAGTTATATTACCATACGGTCTTTATTCCAGATTCATATGATGCACTTTATTTGTTTCCTTGATGTGTGGTAAATTTCTCTTAGTCTTTAGTAAGCATTAATCTGAAGCCTACTTTATAGCGGTAAAGATGTGCATTTTAATTCTTTCTTGTCTGTAGCACTTACCTGCCGCTTCTTCAGAATAAACTTCGATGACTCAATAAACGGTCAGGGCATGGTTCCCCTGATGGTCAGGTTTTTAACCCCAGGTGGTCAAAAGGGACGGATTAATATAATGGCAGGTTTCCCCTGATGGTTAAAATTAAAAATGTAAACTGTTCAATCCTTTTTAATGTTTTGCAGAAGAGGATTACAAGAATAAAGTAGGATGTAACCTATACAGGTGTCTCCAAGAGGTTGGGACATAGCTTAACTGCAGACTCCTGGGATAAAAATAAAGATTTAACCCAACTTACCTATATTCAAAATCATATCGTTAAGTCGGTACAAAGAGTGAAAGTTTTTTAAAAAAAAATTAATTTCGCGAATAGAAATAGTAGGCTTTGATAGATTTTTATAGTTTTTGGTATGCCGTGTTTTGTAATTGTAAGTCACGTTTCCAGATGGTTTTGGTTTTCATCACTAAGTTGTAAGTGTATTAAAAAAATGTCGCAATACAAATTTGGTGATAACTTTTTAATGCCTAGGCTAAAAACTTTCGATTTTTTTTCGAAAAAGATATTTTCTTGAGAAACATTTTTTGTATCTTTGTCATTTTTGATAACGCAGAAGGTTAATCGAACGATTTAAATTCGAGAAATGCGCATCGTACTATTATAAAAAGCGTAAAAATTGTAAATAATTTATTTGTTTTTATTTGTTTTATTTTGTTTTTAATTTTTTGAAATTACAAAACTAATAAGATACATAATATTTACGTCGTACCTACACTTTCTTGCAAAAGTACCTACACTCTCTTACAAAAATAAAGTATTATAAAAAGTGAGCTATCAGGAGAAACATGCCATGCTACTTCAGGGTCCAGAAAAGACAGCCAGGGGAACCACGCCATGCTATTTCAGCCCTACGTTGACCATCAGGGAAATCGTCCCATACCGCAATAAACTGCACAGATACTTGTTGCATTATTTATAGGTAATCATTTCCGTACACAGTAGTTTAGACTTTCCTGGTATTATGTATTGTGAAGGGCAAATAATGGAAGGTGAACTGGGTGCTTAAGAACAAACATTTTGTCCGTCCACCTTCCACAAATTGCACTACATGTACTTCATACGCCACTATTATTTAGGAGTTATTTGAAGACGTTCAGGTTTTTTTGTTCTTGCGGGCTATTTCGACGTTCATTTTCATTGTTAAATTAGAAAAGTATCTTTTTTAAGCCAAACATAATCGAATTCATCAGCGAAATATCTATTTGACAACAATATGGGTACCATTATTAGACCTTGTGAAGCGCCACTATGCGTGCTATAGGTAGAAATTTAAACTTTTTAATTTTTTTCTCTGAAAAGAATAGGAATTCCTTATAAATTTAATTGATAATTATTTTAATTAACGTTTGCTAGTGTTCTAGGAATAATTGAAAATTTCCACCTTTAAAGAAATCTTAATTGCAACTAAACTGTAATAAATAACTCGTATTAAGATACAAAAAGCCAACAGTAAAATATTAACTCAAAAAGAATATAAAGCTGTTAAACCTTAAATAACCATAAACTTTTGTAATTAAAGACTTCATAGACTTTCAGAAACATAAATATACATAATAAATTCAAGATTTAAGAGTTATTTGTAATGACGAGGATTTATAATTATTGAAATATTCAATTACTTTAAGTTGCATGAATCCTTTCTCTAAGTACTGAATATCTAACATTCTTTAAATATCGTAAACATAAGTGCCATAATAATCTAATTAACACTATCGTCTCAAATTAATTCTTTTATATTAAATGTTTGTATTATAACACTTTCAGCGACTCCTGAAGACAACAGCCCTACAGAAACCACTGCAAACTACAATAATATTTGGTAAATTATTCTGCGTTTTAAAAATAATAGTTTATATTTTTAATAAAAATTCATAACAGCAATCAGCATTATAATTTGCCAAACAAATAGTCTTCAAACGTGCTATAAAAAGGTACCTCATATGTAAAAGCAGACAATATAATTTTCCTAATTTATGGACAATGTGCAATTTTATCTAGTGAGCCGGTGCAAATGAACAACGACTTTTTTATTTTTATGGAGTAGATCAGGACCGTATTTATAAAAATTTATAAACAGAAAGGGAAAAACTCTTAATTTTAAATCAATTGCGAATTAATGCGTAATTTAGATCCAGAACAGCAGATCTAGTCAGAGGTAATGAAAATTGAGAGTTTTGAAATGTTTAGCTTATAAATACGGCCCTTTTTAGTAGGTTAATGAGTCTATGGTCTTTGTACTATACGTCTGTTATTTATTTCGTTTGGTTTAACTCTAACCTCTTACTTTTTATAATTTGCGCATTGTATTTATGTTAAAATTGTACATTTATATATTATTGTATTATAGTATCTCTTTTGTTATTTATATCTAATTTTCTTTTTTCCCTATTCGTTGCTTCTTTTTTTTCTGTATTTGTAAATAGTATTTGAAGAAAATATATATTTTTGTACTAAATGTAAAATTGCCAATTTATTAGTTCAACTGAGACAAAAAAAGAGCAAAGACTTGAAAAACTGAAGAAATTTAAAATAACTCCCTCTTGGTATTTTTTAATAAAAAGTTAATTCTAAATAAAATTAATTCAACTCACAGACTGCACGTAACAGTTTTACAGTATGTTTGTATGCACTTTTAACCTTTTACTTCTAGTTAAAGTGTAATATTATGCACAATAAATTATAATCATTATTATCTTGTTTTTGGAATGGAAGGTAACACCTTGAGTTACGAAATTTTCCTTTTTTAAGCGAAATTTTATATTCCATAATTGAATATTAAAAGTTAAGATTAGTCAGGGTCGATTTTAAAACTTAAATCGTGTTACAACCCACTACATTCTGATGAACTTGAAATATTAGTTAACAAAATGTAGAATTTTAGCAAAAATTTGAGGTTATGTAGTATTTACGAGATAGGTTATCGGGTTGAAATTTTAATAATAGATTTATTGCGAAAAGAATGAAGGTTAATTGCAAAATGTGTATGAAATATTAGAATACTCATGGTTTTATAGTTATAACAGTGATCTTCACAATTATTTCCGATTTTGATTGGAGTGTAGGTACATTTTTTGATAAAGCTTAATATTAATAGTGATCATGTTAATGTAAATGGTTAACATGCATTTTGCATCGTGAGATTAGATAATGTGTGGTATTATTTGTATAGATAAATTTGTTCCAATCTTGATCTTTTATTTACGCAAACCCTGCAAAAAGCATCACCTTTCTCTAATATTCAGGACGTGCGATAACAATGTTAGTCTATCAAAGTATCGACACTAATAAGTAATGACGTATTGCCACATGCAAGTTGAAAGAAAAATACAGTAATCTTTCCTCAGAAAATAATATTCAAAGACAGGATTTTTATACAAACACTACAGACCACTAAACTCTGTTGTTTTTTCATCCTAGTGTATCCTGTTCTGGTTATTTTGTTATTGTTGCTGCTCAACATCAGGAAATTTTTTTTGCTCAAATGAAGTAATTCCAAAATGTAGTCACAGACAGTATGTGCCAAAGACTATCAACAATAAAATATTATCAACATTAGGATGCAATACAGAGACGTCATTGAACTATTTGGTCACTGAACTTATTGTGTTTCTATTCTATGTCTTTAGTCATTTTCGTTTCTATTAGCTTTCTGCCTTTCGCTCAGATCTTTCTTTTGTTATTTGTAAGCTTTTTTCTGTACACTTAATTGCTTATTTAAGAGTTTTAGTTTTTGAGCGAACCTTTTAGGCCTTATTTATCGCATAAAAAGCTTTCTCTAGTTAAGCTTTGGTTTCCTAAGAATAAAGTTAATCTGATAGTAAAATTTTAGATATTGATACTGACATATATTTTATTTACCTTTATGGGTTTTCAAACATAATACGAAAGTTGAGAAACATAAAATCAATACGATCACTTTCTCTGTGCTTTTGGCATTTAGAGACTGTCCTTTACTAGAAATATAACTTGCCGAAGTACAGTAGACACTGGGACGGCTTTCTCTTTGCTCCTTCTCATTGAAACACCTTAGATATCTTTGGTATAGAAGACTACCATGAGTTGTCTAAATCCGGTCTCTCCGCAATAGATATTTACGTTTCAGTAGCACTATACTCTATAAAAGATTTCTATGCATTTTCTTTAGATATTTCTTATGTTGTTCTTTAATATCATTTTTCTTCGAAGACAGGTTAAATTCTCATGCACTACTATCATATAACTAAAATAAAATCACTATATTAAGGCTTTTTGTAGGCTCTGGAAGAAACTGGTAAGTTACTTTGCAGAACCTGAATATTAAAAATACCGAATGTGTTGATGTTGGACCGATTCTACTAAAGCTGTACATTGTGTAACATAAGGGTCATAAAGATCGTTTCCGTGTATTTATTAGCAAACTAAAATTGTATCTGTATAATTTGAAGATTAAACCAATGAAAGCAAGACATTCTGTTTGTGATTTACTGTACTACTGATTTAATCATTTTAAAATATTCTGAAGAAATGTAAATATAAAATATAGTTGAAGCTTCCAAAAGTACCTTATAGAATTATTCCAATTGAAAATGGAAACTTTGAACCTATAAAAGATTTTTTGACCAAATTAAATTCATTCATTATTACTAATTATTATTGAGGAGTTATTTTAGATTTCTTGATATTTTTTTTATAAAATTGTTATTCTATATCGAAATGAACCGCACTGCCTTTTATAACTATTACTACTAATAATACCTTATATTGTTGATTGTTATTACTTCTATATATTACCTTGTTATTTGAATTTCTACTGTTTTATGAACTGCCTTGACTCAGGTCTGTGTATTCTTAACATTTGCCTTTTTGTGATAGAATAAATACGTAGCTAGTAATTAACTTCATATATTGTTTGCTGTTTGTTGATTAGAAATCAAATTTGAAAGCACAACTCAGCTTTTTATTGAATTCTATTTACTCTGTAGCGTACAACAACAACGAATACCTTTTTTTGTAAAAATTGTATCATACATAAATAAGAATTTTTCTTATTATAGTATATTTTATAAATACTAAATCTTAGCCCTTTATTTTAATTTACTTCTTCTATCCTGCCATCACACTTTTTTTTTATTAGAAAATGTACGACTGCGGTCGATGTAGATCTCATGATAAATATTTTTTTATTTGTTCTATTGCACCAAAAAACAACAAACATATAGTAATATGAAAATGTGCTTAAAATTAAAACGCACACCTTTATCTGTGACAGAATTTGGAAATTAAAAACTCTTTTATCTCAAAGCAACAATTAACAGCAGTTAATAACCCTATAAAAGGTGGTAACAAGAGAAATCTTTACTAAGCTTATTTAGTCATCTGTTCATAGCGATTTCCAAACGTCACAGATGATGTGTTTGTGTTTTCTAACATATAAACATCACGATTTCGTCACGAAAGCTAGGATTGAGCTTCAAAAAAATTTTTTTAATTTTTCAGTATTCGCAAACTTTTGTATTTTAGTTAAATATTTCTCTATTATGCGTGTGTGATAATTAATAATTTTTTTTGTTTTTTATGTACAGAGAAATTAATACGTGTATAATTTATAAATAGTTAATTCATGAACAATTTTGTTAGTACCCAAGAAATGAGAGTTTTTACTTAGATGAAGAAAACAAATATACAATTTATAGAATAAAGTACCTATAGTGTAATTTGAGAAATAGTTCTTAATATACTACAATTAGTATAAATTAACAATTGTTATTATTTTATTGTTGATTATTATTACATAAGTATGTTGTATAATAAATGCCTTATTTTTAAATTTATTTTTTGGTATTTTTTATAATCTGAATTATCCCACATTATCACATATAGTATTCAAAGGTTAGATGAGGTTAAGCTCATTGGAAAGTGCACATTTATTGCTAATACAGTAAAATAATTTCAAATAAATTAATAGTCATTATCCTAAATTATTTAATTACTTAAGTTGATGGTTGGTTGTATTACCACTAATGTAAGACGGCACAAATTACACAAAACCAACGTGTGCCAGACACACTTAAACTATTCCATACCACACAAAATATTAGCAAAATATATGTATGTTTAGATTTTATATACAGGGTTATCCATTAAATTTAATCACATTTTATTTTGATGAAATGTAATAAAATTTAAAAACGTTTCTTTTCAAAATTACTGTTTTGCTGAAGTTAACGTTCAAATTAGACTGTAGTATCATTAAACCAGGTGTAGATAACAAAAGTTGCTGCCAAAGACTCTTCCAAGTAAGTAGAATACTTTAGACTTTTTAGCAATTACTACTTAACACTGTATTATTTTCAGTATCAGCGGTATCGTCTTAGCTAAAGTACTTCCTTTATTTTGTTTCTGTACCTAGCCCACTTCACTTGGAAGACAAATATCTGAAGGTAGAAGTCAGAAATGTAGCAGACACTTTGTTGTTGTTTTCAAGGATATTATTTTGGAAAAACCTTGCTTTTCCGTAGGAAACTTCTTGAATAAAACAATTCTATCAAAATGATCGCAAATTCCAAAATTAAAACATCGGTTTTGGAGATTCATCCTGAATGCAGCATGAAACCAAATAATGGCAAGATTAACAGAACTCAAAAACATATAGAGTTTAAAGACTTTGTTACCTACCTTTTTGTCCAAAAAACGCAAGGTATAAAATCTGCAACCGAAAGTCTTTTATGTATTGGAGATTCATAGCTTAAGGTATGTATTGAGTAGGTTAATAAAACTGACTATTTTTCTCCTGATAATGTTCCTAGAACGAAGCCGGTAGAGAAAATTAAATAAAAATCAAAAACTTAAGGAAGTACCTTTATTAACCTACTCAGAAAGTCTTTTAAGTTGTTTATTATATCATCAAGATTTCTTCAATGCTTAAGAATCTAACTTCTAGAAGGTGTTAACCGCGGTTGGCTACGTGGGGAAGTTATTAAAACTGAAACAGAAAAAACACAGTGTCTGCAAAGCGCAAAGATTTATTGCATTATCCCGACTACCTTGTGGTTAGTGAAGTGTTATCGAGAATATCCGCTAGTCCCGGGATAAGATCGACATCACCATGTACAAGGATGGTTTATGGCAGAGGTTAAAGAAGAACTTTTAAAATATAGGGGGTAGCTGTTTGTTCCGTTTGACTATTATCTTCACAACGCTACCCGTTCTCCTTTTTTGGCGCAGTAATCTACAAGCAAATAAACTGCAGTTCGTGGAGGACAAATTCTACCTTTCAAGACTGAATTTCTGCTTGATTTCCAGGCAGGTACTAGTAAGAAGAAACTAAAACTGACTGTTCCAGAGTTCCGTGTATGTAGACGTAGTTTTCTAAGTTTTCTTTCTATGGTATTATGAAGGTGTCTACCTAAAATCATCTGGGTTTCGGTTCGACTTTCTATTACTAGAGTCAAGTCGTAAATAATGCAAGTTTACTTGAAAGAACCCCGAAAGCTACAGCACTAGAGGAGAATGATGACTAAAGCGCTGTATTCATGTCTGAGAGCTGAATGCCAATTCCTCGGTAAACATGTCAAGGCGAAATCCGTTCTGAAACGAGAATAGAATAGTGAATATGGTCTTGAGTTCTGCAGATCTGTCGATAACAATTCCTTCGGATGCCCTTTTCGCTAAGATGTTTAAAAGACCGATGAAAAGATAGATGAAAAACTAATTTGATTTTTGTACCGCTTCAGAAGCATAGCTAACTAGGTTGATTCCTAAGCAAACGAAAAGTGTTTATGGCAAAGGCAAGTGTTGGAGATTCTTGTGATCAGCTCAAGAACTCCCAGAGAAGGGTGATGGAAGACTTCTAATAAGAAAATTCTTTTTCCAATCTCATGAAACGAATAATTCACGGTGGAGGCAGATTGGATAGCCTGCGAAAAGATACTACAGTAAGTATATAGATTGTTACGAATCACGTTATTCACTCAATGAAAGTGGTTTAGACCGTGACCAGAAGGTTTTGCGAAACTTCCTGTTTTGAGATAAGGTTCAATCACTATTTAACAATTGCAGTAAAGATGGAAACTGTTTTGTTTTCTAATGCCTGTTGTGGCCTTGAGTTTGCTTCTGATTTGGTAATGATTATGACCATATGACGTTATCATAACTCTTTATTAGCATACATGGATAGACACTTTGAAAGCATAATTCATCGAATGCATTTTCAGTTTCAGCTAACTTTAGTTTGGATTTGCCATTTTATAGTTTCTTTTTCTAAATAATAAATCTCCCAAAACTGTTCTACATTATCTTGATAACCCTATTTCTAGATTTTAGTATGTGTATTCAGAAATGAATTTGTACTCTGTGTACAGTAAAGTAGTTTTTTTATAATTCGATTTTACAGGTGAGTTTGGCATTAGCTTCAGATATTGTCCGTCTTTGTATTCTGAACGGTTCTGAACATCATCTGTCGTGTCCACCATTAAGTTCTCGGAGTAGATTGAAGTATTTAATTTCTCAGCTGATGGTGGGGCGATAAGACCGATGGCGCATGCATTTTTAAAGGTTACTGTTGTCCGTAATCGATTAGAACAGTTTAAAACGGGATAATTGTCTACTTCGAAAATGTGTCACAGATAATTTTTATAAATGCAATTTAAAAACGCGAGATTAATCTACTAGTAATTCACCATTAGTCGACTTCTAACCAAGTAACTATGTTCTGTATAGATTCTGTCCGAAAACTTTGAAGCTGATTCCGAATGCATTAATGATTCTCTATGTTTGGTATTGCTATAACCAGTTTAATTTACTAATTTAGATGTATTCTCTAAGAAATCTGCAGTACAACCCAAGACCATGTAGAGTTAATTAAGGATTTTCTGACTTTATCTCACTGCTGAACTATACTATAAATTCCTTTCTATTTTTCTACAACAGAATTCAAATTTACAGTATCAAGGTACGAATGAGATATGGCGTGGTTATTTGAGCAAGTATCAAAATATGTTACTGATGAAAGTTCTGTGTCACATTTTATGAAACACTCCGTATAGTTGAGAACAATACTTAAATGTACATAGAATAATTAATTCCACCCAACTATCTTCAAAAGTATTTTTTATATTTCTACAAATAACGACGTTATCCTCTGTTCGCAGATTGTTGGAAACCTTGTATAAAACAGGCTATTCTTTCCTATGTTAACAATAAATTAGACTTATTATGCCAAAAATGGGAATTAAATTCGGAAACTGTTAAACAATAATTGTTTTTAAGCATAATATCATTAGATGCAGTTGATACTCAAAGTTGTTCCAAATTAGATGGAAAGAATTACGACAAAGACCTAGATTACTAATGAAGACCAAAAAATGGAATCTTAACTTAGGTCAAACTAAGAAGATTTGTAACAAGATAATGATATGTTATTCTCTCATTTGGAGGGTTTTCTTCAGCCAAGAATGGGAATTTTAAGGAAAGGTAAGTACGGGATAAGAAATATGTAATTAAACATGTAGAAATTACTATTGCGATATTTATGGACACTGCTAAGAAGAACCGCGAAGGACTTAGTGAGAAGAGTTGGTCCTCCCAAATGCGAATTTAGGACGTTGACACTTCCGCTCCGCTATGTTTCAGAAAAAGGGAGTGGCACTGTTAGTAAGGAAATATTTATAAAACAGTCTGGAAACATGGAGAAGGTTGTCCAGTACCATTTCTACATTCATCTTTTAAAGGTTAGTACTTTATCTCTGTTTATAGATTTAAATACTGCATAAAGAGTTTTTATTATTGCCGTATGAAACTTAATATAATAAAGCATGATGACCACTCTTTCAAAATCTATATTCTAAGACTAGAATTTAAATAAGTCCTCTGGTTTAGTGTACTTAGTACTTAAGTTTGATGCACATAACAAACAAAAAAGTTTTGATTAGATCAGGTTGGATATTTTGGATTAGACCTGACTGCCATTGCATAAATTGTGCTTTTGATAATTACAGATCAGCAAAATTCGAGCAACGAAAGGCAAATGCGCATTTGTTTTCAGTAAACATAATGAAATCTACAGTTCAATAGCGGCCTCGGAGAGGTTGAAAAAGTCATCTTCTTGACAGTCAAACAAGTTACTATTTGGATCACATTCATTCATCCGTTTGCTTTTAACCCGACTCTGCATTGAGTTTGCAGTATGGGCTAGAGTACTCACGTTTACTTTTTACCAGAGACTTCTGGAATACGTATTTTGTTTGCTTTATTTCTTCTACTAATGATGCCTGAATCGTTTGTGGTTTTGGGAAAATAACGACTTTACATTAGGATGTCTGTTTAATGCGATAGACCTATATCCCTAGAAATTTATAGTCTTGCAGTAAAATTCAACGATCTCAAGCAGAGAACCTTGGTTTTGCAATAAGTTTTGACACCTTCGATGAAATGAACTCCTAACCAGGTATCACTTAGGGTTTTATTGTTTCAGAATTAAGAAACGCGTAAATTGTAAAAAGAGTAAATGTGAATGGAGAAGTCCATAATTGAACAGCCTCTTTTTCAATTAATCTATTGATTTTCAAATGCGAAATAATGCTCAAATCCAAGAAATTCTGGATGGGATTTTTTTATACAAAGGCAGTAAATATAGTAATATTGCCTGTTCTGTTAAACTGTTTGGTAAATTCAAATTCACTCTTGAGTTAGATCTAATTTTTGCTACTTTATAGTAATTATTCAGTAATATTCTAATGTCGGTCTTTTCACTTACTTTCAGTTCTTTTCTTTTTCTTATTTTTGACCATAGAATCTGCTTTGTAGATTTTTACTAGACTGGAGTAACTGGTAGTCTTAGTGTTTCTAAAGAACCCAATCTGACGTGAGATGATCCAGAGCTTAAACTTCAAGTGTCACTGTAGTTTTATCGTATACTGATAGAATTTGATTTTTAGTTATTATTACAAAAGCCGAGCTTGAACTAATTTGGATTTCCTAGAACATAATACCATTTGAAAAATATCAAGAGTGAACTATAAATTTTATAACATTAGTCTGATGCGAACCAAACCAATATTCATCTATTTCTAATTACATCTTTTATCTAAGGGTGGTGAACCTCCTTCACAGTATCCATGATTGCTGCTGTGTAGTAAATGAATTGATATTAAATCTAAAACGCTTCAGAAAATATCACGATTGGAAAATCGAACATCAATGTAAATGCATCAATCCTTAAATCCCTTGATTCCTCTAATCTTCTTGGAATGTATGTATGGAGTTTATTATATATGTATTTGACATGGCATTGTAGTGTTATAAACATTTTATGGATTGTAATTTTATACTATACTGCAGAGATAAATTTTAATAAAATAGACAGAAATTTTATTAGTTAGGTAGACTCACAATTAGTTGAAGATTTAAAAACGAAATATTAGCTTGACAATAAACTTACCTATTTAGATAAAAATTAATTAAATACAGTTCGTAAAAATCCTTAAAATTCTACGATTCAAAATTTGTTAGATTTTAATTGCTGCTTTACCCTACTTTGCATGAGATTTATTAAACGGAATTGAAATTAACAAATTAAAAAGTCGAATTTTATGTCTTAATTTAAAAAGCCTCACATATTCGTGGAGAAAATCTATTCTGCAAAACAGATTTTAAATGTAAGCAGTTCGCGCAACTTAAATATAAATAACATTTTTAATGTAATGCAACCCCACATCAACTAAGATTATTCTTATTTTCTTGCATATTATTATCATATTCAAATTATTTAACTTTTTCTACCCAAAATTAAAATTAATTTCCTATCTAAAAGTTTCTAATTTTATTACCAAATAAAATAAAGAACGCGGTGATATACCAACCGCTATTAAAATTTGTTACATTCTAGAACATACGTCATTGAAAACAATATTTAATTTTTTTGGTAATTGCAATAATTATTATAATTTTATAAAATTCGCCATTGGTTGTTGTATAGTAAGAAACGAGAATTAGTGCATGCAAATCTATACCTATTGTAGATAATTTTTAACAATTGTACGTTTTTATTTCAATTTTCTAATCTTTAGTATATGTAATTTTTATTAATCATAAGAAATTATTAATTGGTAAATAAAAGACTTTTCTATCTATATTGCAGTTCAGGTTTGTAAGGTAACCTATCGTTAAAGTCTCCGTAATTATACGTATTTAGTGAGAGTTTTTAGGCTACGAATGCATGAAAGCTTTTACTTAATCAATAATAGCATTAGTACTGCTACCCTTTATTACCCATAAAGCATAAAACAATAAATATCAATTTTAATTGATTACTTAACATACTGTAAATGATAGATTTAATTACTCAATTAAAGTTGTGTGATGGCATTAAAATTTTTTGCCAGTAAACACACAACTTGTACACATACTACATTTATAAAGAATGAAACACGGACCTAATATTAAACAAGGAAACCAGTTTAACGAGACGTGAGATGAAAGACAGGACTATAGAGATGATGATACTCACGGGTGTCCTCATTTGCGGACCAGCGTCCGTCGATGTAGGAAGCAGTTCCGCATAACTACCCCCCTCGCACGCCTCTGGCCTGAAGAAGTGTGTCGTGTGCCACTTACAACCCGCATTTAAATAAAATCAGAGGCGGACCGAATTTATTTAAATGGAGGGTAGAATGCCTGTTTAATTTAGGATTTCTTCGAGACTTTAAACAAGAAGTTGAAAAAAATTGTTTAGATAAAGCATAAAGTTGTTAATGTGAGCAAGAATTAAAGCATTACACTTATGTTAGTCTATTTCACTAGCAAGTCATTGTTGACACACGCACAATTATTTAAATCGTTATCATTATGCTCGAAGTGTGAGATATTTGCCACCTAGCGTTCCCTTGAGAAAATAACGATGTTTCAACAGGTGTTATGACAGATACAACACAAATAACAATGTAAGGCATTGACATATTAAACTTTTCTTAAGAGCAGTTCAGGATGGCTTAACAATTGCTTTAAAAAAATGAATATTCGTATTGTTTATCTACTATTCAATTATAATACATAAAATAGAAAAATATCTTCTTAAATTTGCAAAACTGTTTAGAAAAAAAAAACAAAACAAATGTAAACATAAAATTAAAATCTTCCAACACGTAACAATTTATTTTTTTTTTATTTTTAATCCAGAGGTCACTATTAACTGTTACACTTAATTTGTATTTTTCCAACAACAAAATAGGTTAATGTGCGAATTCTTGAATGATTCTTCATTTTTAATGAGTAGCAACCTAATCACACAGAATACTACGTATAGTGAATTTGAATCTAACCTTATTAAAAATTCAATTTAACCGATTTGTATTTTCTCATACCAAACCACCAACTACGCGCATAAATTACATCAATTGCTGTTGCAATGTACACAAATCAGTAGACATAAATTTTATGGAAATTTCCTAAATTTTATTTGAACCTAATAAATCTTGTAGAAAAATATTTTTATGGCAGCATTTGATCATTTGAAAATGAAAATTTTCTTGTAAACCAAATTTACACTGTTTTACTACTTTACAAAAGTACACTATGTTTAGCATCTATTCAGATTTCAAAGTAGAAGCCTTCCCTTTTGCAGTCCAATTTGAAGAGTTGTCCTGCACTATCTTCTTTTCACGAGATATAAAATCTCAAATTCTGGATTCTTTTTTAAAAAGAAAAAGTCCTGGACTAATTCAAGTTAAAATAAAAGACAGATAAAAATGGAAAGAAACTGCCCATCCGGCATGAGAAGAACAGAGGTGAGATCAAGGAAAAGCTAAAGTAAAGTTAGATATTCCCAGTAAACCTTGGAAATACCTAAATTGCTCTCATCTGACTCGGCGCAGTCTACTTACAATCACTGATGTCATAGATCCCCTGTATATTTCTGGACAATGTTCTTCCTTCCTTTACATCGGTATAACAACACGTGATGAAACAATAAATAATGGTTGATTCCCTTCACAGTGGTCTATTGCAAAGAGATGTTTTGAAAGAGTCTAGAACTGAAGGACACTGAAGAAGCTCAGGAATGCAGAAATAATTGTTTGTACTTATTTTGTGTGTTCTTTATACAAGGACATAACCAAGAGCAGGTTTAGGAAGGCTTGACTCATTGCAGAGCTTTTTGACTCATTCTTGTACCCTCCTTGAAAAGGTAAAACCTTAACAAGACACGTGAGATGCCTAAGCAATGCAATATGTTTTTTGTTATTACTGAAAGTCTAAATTTGAAAAACTAACTACTTGTGTTGGTAACAATAATTTCCGATAGAAATGTATTACTTTTCATAACCTATCCGCTATAAAAGATCAAATTATCTCACTGAGTTTATAAGTGCAGATAACTGGAAAAAAAATTTAGAAGATCGTATGGTTGTGCTCCACCGTTCACTTCAAGAAGTTTTTTCCCAGAATTCCGTGGTGAGGTGTCTGAGTAATCCCGACTAGCTTGCATATTTTTCCCAAAGAGCAGCCGCGATCCAACCGGAACATTCTTTGTTATATTACTCTCTCCTTCGTTTGAAGTCGTAACATAAAAGGGCAGTTCATGAAGGACCAGATAAAAATCTTGCCGCCGTGAGACACCACCACGAACAGAAGGACACTTCGCTGTTGGACAAAAAGTTAGTTCTTCTTGTTCTTTGTAACCTATTGCAAGTTCTTGAAAAAGTAAATGTCCGAAAAAGTTTACTTTCTGGTGTGGTAAATCTGAGAAAATCAATTGCATTATGTTTGAGTTGCGTTTTATCTTCCATCGTTCTTTCGTCCACCCTCTGGTAGAATTAGACAGAATCTTATGTTTTCCCTTAATCTATTATAAAGATTTGAGAAACATCTCTGCTTTACACAGCATACCTTATTTTAGACAGTCGCTTTCATTCTATTCTGCATTTTGTTAATTTACTATTATTAATTAATGTGTGTGCAACAACTTCCTTTTCTCTTTTGAATTTCAGTCTAAATCTTATCTTAGAATATTTGCTGAAAATCTTCTAAGCGTATAGCCAATTCAGTTCTCTTTTGCGTCTGATTTTCGTTCCTGTTTTCTGCCCATAAGTTTCCAGTGGATATTGAGTTCAGCCGGAATATTCTAACAGCGACTTTTCGATGATAATAGGATGAGGCTAAGCAGTATCCTTATCGATTATAATAAAATCCTCCATTATGTTTCTCAGATAGAATAATTTTGCAATCTACTCAGTGTCTTGACAATATAACCTTATATAAGTTGTTTCTAGTCCAGACTCTTAAATCGCAAGTTCAAATGTTATCTTGATGTGTATAAAAAACATTTTTTTGAATCCCTGGATCAGTAATAGAAATAATATTGTCAAAAATCCTGAACCATTTTATCATGTTTTAGCAAATGATGACTTTAACTTAGCTTGAAACCAGACTGGTACGTAATGCTTTATTACATACTCGCTTAAAATCTTAAGAATTTTCTTTGACACTCTCTTTGCGGGAACTAAATTCTTACGATTCGGTTTGCCCCTGTTAAACAACAAGTGTGCGCAAGTCTTCCTGGATATCTTTAGAGTAAACTTTTTGAGAAAACACTAAAAGCAGCAGCTTGGGCATATCCTACAAATATTTTTGGTCAGTGTTAAAGTCATAGGAACATGTTCCAGTAGGTTTTCAAAAAGTTGCAACAAATAAGCTATCGCACGATTTTAACAATTTTCCAATAAGATCAGGAAACAGTAAGATCCAGTCTAAACACTGCAGTAAATGCCTCAGTGGTAACTCATTGGTGTGAAAGAGGCAAATGGAGTACCGAGACGTAATATTCTAACAATCTAATTGTTCTATTTTTCAAACCAGTATTCACGACATCAACATCAACAGCTTCCTTAGAACAAGAAGTGTACTCCCTTTTGTTTCCTGGTATTTTGTTTACCACCAACACTTAAAATTCCCTTATTTGTGTCTTGAACTTACCTTTTTTTCTTTTTAAAGCACTTCGTATTTTCTTTCATCCATCACTATTGATGTGCCAATTGCAGTAACAATTTGTAGGTCCTCTAAGACACCAGACGTTATTATAGCTGCAAACTTGACAGAAACACCTGTCCTGTCAGACGCTTTGGCTAACTTTGGTAGAAAGATTCTTTTGTACCTATACTTTACATTTGCATAACGATAAATCAGAATATTTACTAGACAATAATTATGTCAAAGAGCGTACGTACGATTATCATGTTCTTAGAAATTATTAATTAGCACAGTTGTGTTCTTTATACTTAATGCAATTTTAAAGCCTCAGAAGTTTGTCTTATAATATTGAGCCATGACAAGAAGCAACTTTTGTATACTAGCCATTCGCTTTATCCTACTAAATATGTTGGCCAAATCAAAGGCTTTTAATCAAGTTGTCATTTAAACTGAATTCCTCTTTGTTAGGAAAAAGCTGAATGTAAACCAATATGAAAATCGGATAAAATAATAAACAACCTTGTACCTGCTTTACATGCTCTACTGATTAGAGAAACTGCAGTAATTCTATCAAACAGATCTTTTGTGTGGCATTTTTGTCTCTTAATGCCTTTCAGATGTATAACCACTTTAGTTTATAGGAAGCTATTTTGAAATCTACAAAAATGCGGCATAGATTGAAGTTTCATTTGATTACGTAGCTACTTGTTCTACGATTATGCGTATGGTGTTGATATGATCAATACAAAATTGCTTGGTTCTGAGACTTACTTATTACTCTCTTCGAGTCTATGGTATAGAATTATTTTGCTCATGGTTTTGCAGTTTTCACCACAAAATGTGACTGTCTTTAAAAACATGGCTAAGGAATTCTCTTTTAAATATTTATAAAAATTCTTCTTTGGCTAGATATCTTACTAATGTCATTAACGGTATATATGCTTTAAGTATTTTGTTAACTTTTTCGTCTTGTATAGTGCAAAAGATTATTCAGATAACCATGCTATCTTCTTTATCCTTCTTCGTATAGTAACCGAGTTCATTTACATAAATAAGACACAACCGAGAAAAATCAATCAGACATGTATCAAACCCTTCTGACTTTGAATTGCACCATCAAGGTGTTTGTATAGAATCCCTCTGTCCGCTTTTTTTCTTAGTCCTAGTTATCCGTTTTGGCTCTTATTAGAAAAAGGGCATTAGAGTTTGTAAGTATGTACTGCAGAATTTTAAATAATGAAGATGCCGTGGTTAATTGCCTTGGTCAACACAATTAAACAGCTGCTAGAGTGTTGTTATGTTGCAGGAAAGTTTATAGTTTTGCAAATAGATATCTTTTGTCTTACCTTTTGTTAAGGATTATAAAAAATGACGATTCTGAAAATGTTCAAAAAACAGTTCGGCAAGGGACTAATGATCTTCGTAATGAAAAATACAATTGTCAATTAATTAGGCACTCTGTTTGAGTATTTGCCAAGATGTTCAATAACTGCCGATTCTAATCAAAGCTGCACGCTGAAATTGTAAAGTTCCAAAGTGCACCTTCTTAATCTTAGTGAGAAATAGTTTACTTTTTGTCACATGGCCGTATTCCATTGGTCAGAACGGAACACCCAAATTCTAAATTTCTGATTTCAACATATACAGAATATTTCATGTTAACACAATAATAACTCAAATTCAAATGTAATTAATTTAGATTCTTTGCCAATGTCTTGTACTTTTGAACAGAACATACTCAGTAAGCAGAATGACGTCGAATTCGTGTCATGCCATGACATGACGTCTATATGACGCTAGGTATTGGTTATCAAAAATACCATTTTCTAGTTTAACATCAAAAAGACGTCTAGGTCATCATTGAATAACGTCTTTTTCACGACCTGATATTACGTTTTCGGGCTGGGCATTTTGGGTAGTAGTTACAAAATGGTAATGTAATGAGGCCGAGTTTTGAAGTAAGAGGCGCAAGCCCAACGTTTTATGAAGAGTGACTTTTTTCGGTAAAATGTTAAACAAGAAAGTTCACAAGTATAGTTAGGTCCATCCGGGGACACACTGTATATTCTGTTATATATCACTTTTTTGTTTATGTACCTCACAAAACGATTACAAAGGAAAAATTGTAACATTACAGTAGTAGCAAGTGTTTTCTAGAATAATAAACATACTAAATACTATGTGAGTACATCCTTCATTGCAATAATTCGTTTAATTGCTTTGATCAGGTACAGTATGCTGTATTATTATCAAAAAATGCATGCGTTTCTAACAGTTAACTATAATTTACCTACTTTATAAATTAACTAAATTAAAAATAGTTTAGTAATTTATTAAATTAAAAATAAATGTAATTTACTAATAAAAATAATTTAGCTAACTGCGGTGGTTCCATTTATGCGCGTATACTAGCAAGAAAATTGTGGTTAGAAAATTAATAAAAACATTTAACAATATTGAATTACATTCAAAATAATTTAAGTTCTAAATTTTTAAATAAATAAATTAATGAAAGAATAGTAACAATAAACCATTAAACCTCTTTCTTTTTAATTTAACAATTTGTTGTTAATTTGTCTTTATTACGTTAATTAAAACCAGCATTTTATTCAGGCAGTAGAAAAAAAACTCATAAGAATATTAATAGAATTTCTTAACTGAAAGTGAGAACAACTTCATAGTGAACTCGTTCAAATCTAAAAGCATTTCTTCTTGTTAGATGTTTTTTATTACTTTGTTTACTTGATTTGAAAGCTTTTATTTAAATGTGACTGATTGAAACATTTCTTTTTTATATAGATACTACGGGAGTTTATCAAAAAGTTATTCACAAAATCATATTTTTTGTGTTATTTGGATAATCTTTAGAGATTTATTTAATTGTATTAATAATGAGACATTGGTGTGTGGAACTGCTTTAAGATTGGATCTTTTTCACGAAAAATAAATTCATTTTGAAATAAAACTTCACTATTTTTACCAAACGTTGTTCCGTCGTTTTGCAATATGGGGATCTATAAAGCAGATAAGACAGCACAATCTCAACTTTCCACCTTCCATTTGACGTTTTGCGTCACATACGTTGCGTCAGTCTATAAATCAGGCTCTAACAGCAAATGAAATGTAGAAAAACGTGTTTGCCAAAATGTTTTACTGTGCACGCATCACAATAAACGTGCAATGCAGAAGCTGGAAACAAGTAATGTCAGTCAGATTTGATGACATGATCAGAACCAGCTCGTATTATTCGCGACTGTGTGCAAAGAAATTATTTGGCGTTTCTATTCTTATCCAGCTGAAACCATAACAAGATCGAAAAAATATTGAAGCAGAATTCTGTTAGTACAGCAGAAAGGTCTAAGAGAATTTCGTGGCTGTACTGAAAAAGCTGAGTACAATGAGTTGTTTTGTTTTCTCAGAATAACGTCACTAAGTACCGTTATCTTCTCCTCCCCTCCAAACTAACATTGTGTGCCCCTTACGCATGATGTATCATAATTCTTGCAATTTGCATGATTCTGCAACATTGTGACTTTTATTTTTTCACAGTCCATAATTAAGACAAGACTCAATCCAGTTTGCAATAATTTGCAATAAAAATTGGCGTGTCGACTGAATCTTCCCTTCTCCCGATATCCTCGATTTAACATCTTTATCTTATCGCTAACCAAAACTAATATTATCAATAAATTCTACCATAAATTCAAGCATACCCATCAAAACCAACACATCAGTCATTTCTGACAACGAAAGTAAATTTACCATCCCAGCTCAGGGCCTTTTGTCCTCCTTGACAGTTTCCTTCTTTGCTTTTTGCCATGCTTTCACTTCACCGTCCTCAGTCATTCGTTAACAAAAAATTGATTTCACTGACTCCAGTAACGCCAAATCATTTATGATGCACCCCAGGACTGAAGATTTCATTTACGGTCTTTGTGGTGGCTTCCACAGGCTCGTTCTGCTCACCTTTGCCTGATCCGACACGATGCTTATACTTTAATACACACTCAGCCTACCAGACGAAAGCTGCGGACTTCCAAACAACAACTTCGACTAAATACATCAGGCTGAAAGGAATTACAAATATTTCCTAAACACTAAAAATGATAGTGCTGGCTGCATTAATCTTGATTGATCGGACTGGGCACGATATGACTTTTATACAAACAACAGATTGAAAAAACGGTTGTTCACTAAGTTTGTAGGCTAAAGTTGAATATCTTCAATTATTTTTGTTTGCGCTACGTGCTTCCTGAATCGTTACGTCCCACAGTCGTTGAAATTGAGATTCTATGCGGCAAAATGTCAAAAACCAAAGATTTCGGCGCATTAGACCGAATGTAGGTAGTTCTATATCTGGAAATTTGAAGCCTTTACGAGATAGCAGAATTCTTATTAGAAATGACTTGTACTACGAAGAAAGTTTCAAGAAAGAAATTTATATATTCGGTCCATTGAAATGGATGTTGTACAGAAAGGTTAGTATTATCATTTCTTGGTTCTTTTGATGATATAATATTGCTAGATACATATTTGGAAGTCTTAGAAGTGACGTATCATCCTAATATAATTTTTACCTCTGCAATACTAGAAGTAATAAAACACCTTAGGTTACCTCACCAAACTAGCATAAAATTAAGAAGAGATAAATTTAATAATTTTCTTGAGTTAGTCACTCATGACAGACATTATATTATTAATGAAGTCTTTACAACAAAGCTGGGTAAGTACATCACAAATGTACTTGAAAAACCATAAATAAATCCTTTTTTGTATTTGCACTTGTACTTAAGGACATTCTATCGGTAATGTACTTTGTACTTGTACTTATACATCCAAAGTTTGATTAGTACTTGTACTTGGTACTTAAATACATCTGACGCAGTATATTCAAGTACAAGTACAAGTACAGGTACTTTTCCAAGTACAAGTACTTTTCCAAATACAGGTACTTTCTCAATCTATATAAGTACTACTTTTTGCATAAAATGTAAATTTTTCTATTACACTCTTCTCAGATATATCACAAGTCGCATTTATTCTATTCTTTTATTCTGTGTTTGATACAGCTTTTGGTGTTTGTGAAGACTGCAATCTGATGGTGCTACTACTAGAGATTGTCGATGTTTTATCCTTAGGTTTAGAAAAATTCCTTATGTAAGTATTTGCTGATGAGCCTAGTTCCTTTTCTTTTGTTTTTTAAATTGAATTTTACATTGGAAAAGTTTTTTATATTTTATTTTTCATTATGAAGATAAAACCAAAGTTAATATAAACTAACTAAAAATTTATATTGTGGCTAGGATAAAGACATTCATCGTATGTTTTTTATTATAATTTTTATACTGCTTACGTAACAAAGAGAAAATAAATTTAAACAAGTACTTGAAGAAGTACTTGGAAAAGTACTTATAAGTTAGGAAATAAGTACATTTTATCTGTATTTAAATACTTTTCTTTTTTAAAGTACTTAGTACTTGTACTTAAGTACTTACACAAAAATGTACTTTGCACTTAAGTACATTTGTGATGTACTTACCTAGCTCTGCTTTACAATAGGTCATATTACAATTTAAATTAATTTAAAAATCTTTACCGCAACTAGGATTCGAACCTACGTACCCTTATCTCGCGTAAGGTGCACTAACCAATTGTGCTACCAAGGTAGGTATTATAGTTAGTTAATTAGGCTCGAATCTTTCTAGATATTAAATTTAATAATTTTCTTGAGTTACTCATGACAGACATTAAATTATTAATGACGCTTTTACAATAAGTCATATTACAATTCGAGTCTAATTAACCAACTAGAATACTTACCTCGGTAGCACACAAGATTTTTAAATTAATTTAAATTGTAATATGACCTATTGTAAAGCAGAGCTAGGTAAGTACATCACAAATGTACTTAAGTGCAAAGTACATTTTTGTGTAAGTACTTAAGTACAAGTACTAAGTACTTTAAAAAAGAAAAGTATTTAAATACAGATAAAATGTACGTAGGTTCGAATTCTACCTGCGGTAAAGATTTTTGAATTAATTTAAATTGTAATACTATGAAGACATATATATTCTCTATAATTTGGTGTAAACATTAGTTTAGCCTCTGTTAGCCTGAGAGTGCAATGAGAGTTCTAATTACATCTAAAAGGACTAGTAAACAAAAAACCGCTGTCCGTCCTTTCCCGAAAGGTACCAAAGATCTTATAGTAGAATCGGATGGAAAAAAGACAGTGAAGCGGGTGAGGAAGAAAACAGCAGCAAAAAAGGCATTACTGAAGAAGAAAACTATTTAAAAGAGACAAAATGACTTCTGTTTATTAGAATTATACTAACCACAAAAAAACTAAAATGCCTTTTTTTACTTCAAATGCTTCCAGACCGAAATATACTTAGGATTTTTACAGCCGTTTCTCCTCGCAAGGCAGTAGCAAACCACCAGAGAGTGCACGGGGGAATTTTTGTAAATAGAAGTCTTTTCGGGCACTTCTAATGGCTTAGAGTCCACTTTTAAGTGTACGATATGACTCGTGTCTACTAAACACCACATAGCATGGGTATACCAGAAAGATCGTTTAGTTTTATAAAGAACGAGAAACTTAAAGAAGATAAAATTAAAGGCCTGTAGTTCTGAAGATTATTTTTATTTTGTTTAATCTAAAGAACATGTCTTTCATGTTTAAGATGGCAATTCTAAATTATCTAAGGCAATATTTTGCAATTCTCAAACAAGCATCCCTTAGCAATAAATCTTTTTTTGCGTCATATGCCGTAAAAATGTGTGTTGCCTATTTTTAAATTAACTGTTCATTTTTCTCAATTAAGATAAAAGTTGACAAACAGAACTCTTCTAAAACACCATGTTAGATTGGTAGCAAACTATCTCTAAGTGACTGTTTTGTTAGTCTACTTGCAATAACTATGCAGCTTCTTGAACCTTTCTTTTACCATTGAATTTACAATATTTCTGATTAGGTTCAATTTTGTAGATCAGTACTGAAGACTATAAAGTTCGAATTAATGTTCACTTTGTAAAATGTGATACGCTTGAGATTTCATTGATTTAAGAAATCCATTTAAAGAGGGGTCGAGGAAGAAATTTCTTTAAAATATAAAAACGCTGAAATTCCATATTTTAGAAACTAAAGATCATGTTGGGAAGAAATTTGGTTCATTAAAAATGTTGAAGAAACTCAGTCGAACCAATTTAAATGGATGATCGTTGAAGGATTTAAATAATTTCAAAAAGATAGAAGTGATCCATAGCGTCATTTAAAGTGATCTGTAATATTTTGAAGTGCTTTGGAAGCAATCTAAAGCAATCTAGAAGTTTTTTGATGGCCAAGATTGTTTGGATGTTCAAAGTCGTTATCTAAAGTCCACTTGAACAAGGAATGGTCTACCCATTCTACTGATATGGCCAAAAGGAATCTATGAAAACATAAATCTTTGAATTTTTTTATGTTTGGTAAACTACCTTTACCTCCCAAACGAGAAGCTGAATCATCAAAACTGGACTTTTTTGGTTAGATACAGGTACAGGAAAGGCTATAGAACGAATCGGACACAAACAACCTTGTATGTATTTAATCAATGAAGGCTTAATGAAGAAAAGAAACAGTGGAAAAAGCTTTTTCAAGTCATGTTAGCATCAAGGTCAATGGGTTCATAAGATTTTTGGCCTAACTAGGTTCAAAAGTAAAATCACATACTAACAGTGCTTCTGGTTTAGTTCCGCTTACACAAATTCATAGTAAATAAAGATGTCTGCTAAGGTTGAGAAACACTGGTCTAAAATTTTTTGCAATCCTGTTAGAGCAAACTACCAGATTAGCAAACTTGGGAATTGATTCCTATTTTCAATTGTCTATGAAAACCAACAATAACTCAAGAACGAACAGCTACAAACTCAGATTCTACAGATTATACTGTAAGCCTGTCATTTACTGCAACTTTCTTTTGCATTTTAATTAATCGGTCAGTCCAGAATAAGCTCCCACAATAATAGATGTTCAGTTTCAAACACAACATAATTTATCAATTTCGATAACAGCATATTATGAATATGATAAATTGTCAGAATTAACTTTCTTTTCTGAAACATCATGTAGTTTTTATATTTTTAGAGGTCATCAGCTTATGGCAATTTTTGTATACATATTTTAGTTAAAATTATCGATTTCCAGGCATATCTAATGGTTATGAATGAGGCAAGACTCTTTTCTGTATTTTAATCTTGTAGACAATTTTTTTCACATTTGCCCATGTTTTTAATGTTCAGAAGATTTTAGAAAACAAATAAATATTATGTACAATATACATGTAATCTTGCACATAAGAAAAAGAAACAAACAAAAACAAAGATTTTACGTTACCTTTAGTGCATTCTTTGAAAAGACTTCTCTTAAGAACATTTTGTTTAGAATTAAGATCTTGGCATAAATAGCAGTTTTGTGTATTTTCAAGTTATTTTGAAGTAATTTCATGGAGCAGTTTTGACACAAATTTTTGCACTTAAAATCATATAACCGTTGTACAGCAATGCGAATAAAAAGAGTTAAAAATACGCATTGTTGGATTTTATTTATTACAGTGGTTGAACAGCAATCAGGCCGTAAAAATACAGTGTATAAAACCACAATTTATTACCCAAAAATCTTAGTAACTTTCATCTGGTACGACCTACATAAAAAACGCTTAACCAACTGTCAAAAATCATTAGAACATTTGTACAAAGTGCGTAGACAACTAATATAGTATTAATAACATTAATACTCTAATGGAGAACTACTGTACGAGCCCATACACAAGGAGAAATTATTGGCCTTGTTACTTGACCTAGAAATTCGAAGACATACATACGGCAAGGCCGTTAGCATTCAAGAAACGAAAAAACGAGAGCACAGTCACACATGTTCAACGCACATCTCCATCGTGGAAATTGCCGAACAAAATAGCTGCCACCTCTACCCTGTCAAATTATGCACTTTCCCTTTTCGTGGGCTGCAATTTATTTTATTTGATGGACTCAAATTGCTAAGTATTTTTATACGCGTCTCTCATCATCTATTTTATAATATATAGTGCTTTTTATTCGGATCAACGGTTATAGATTACACCGTTGTGATTTATTTGGAATTACTCTATCATGTTAAAAAGTAAAGGTCGCATGACCTCTTTCCACTTCCTTTAATCAGAACTTGTCTATACAGGTACAGGTCAGCACCGATAGACATTATTTTCATATCTCGCATATCTTCAATAACCTCAAACCTTAATAAGTCAAAGAACCACTTTTTATAAAATCGTACAAAAGGATAAAAAAGAATAAAAGCGTTACTCGGCAGTTTGAGATTTATCGGCGATTCTGAAACACACTGAAAAACATAAGTGCATATAATAAAAACTATACGTGAGAAATTTTTAAAAATGTTAATAACCACAACAACCATAATTAAAAATTTACAATCAGGACACCTCATAGCATATCTTCAAAAATGTCATCATTAACTTTCATCATTGCCTTCCACTTCCATTTCTTGAAAATTTATCTTGATATAAGGTAACTTTAAAATTGAATATGTAAATTATAAAATGCTTTACGCTCATTTCGCAGTACATACTTGTTTGTGTTCAATGAGAGATAGATATCTGTAAGGGTCTGCAACAAGCCGTAAAGTTCCAAAAACTTACAAAATCCTAGAAGGTCTACAAGAATTCAGAGTTCATAATAATCTAGATACTCACAAAAACCATAGTCTACAGAGACTTGGGAGTCGCAGGAATTCAGGGCGCACAAAATAACAACAGATCCCACACAGAATAGGAGGAGAGGTGACAGTTACTGATCACAGATTTTAATAAATTTTTAAGATAAAGACAAGTCGAGCAAAATGTACGAGGGCTGTTTGACGGAAGCGTGACTTTCCGCTAGATGGCGCTGATATTGGTAAATCGAAAACATTAGCATATACGTCAGTCTTTTAGAGGCTTAACCTCCAAATTTCATGTCAATCTGTGAAATAGTATACATTTGACAGTTATAGAAATCAATTAAGTTTGTGCTATTTTGTAAATATGGAAAAACGTGAATTTCGTGTTTTAATTAAACATTATTTTTTACGTGGAAAAACAGTGAAAGAAACTGAGGAGAAATTACGGAAATATTACGGTGAATCTGCTCCATCGCATGGAATGGTCTCCAAGTGGTTTAATTCATTTAAAACTGGCCGTATGAGCACTGATGATGGTGAACGCTCCGGGCCCTTACAAACGGTCACTACTAAGGAAATCGTTGACAAAATCCATAATATGGTAATGGCTGATCGACGTTTGAAAGTGCGCGAGATAGTTGATGCTGTTGGCATCTCAATCGAACGGGTGCATAATATTTTACACGAACATTTGCATATGAAAAAGGTATCAGCAAGATGGGTGCCGCGATTACTCACAGTGGACCAAATGAGAATTCGTGTTCAACTTTCAAATCAATGTTTGGTCATGTTACAACGTAATCCAGTTGAGTTTTTTCGCCGATATGTGACTGTTGACGAAACCTGGATCCACCACCACACCCCTGAGACAAAGGAACAGTCGAAACAGTGGATTTCACCAGACGAACGTGCACCAAAGAAGACTAAAATTGGTCACTCGGCTAATAAGGTTATGGCGACTATTTTTTGGGATTCTAAAGGCATAATCCATATTGACTATTTGGAAAGGGGTAAAACAATAACTGGCCAATATTATGCTGATTTATTGACCCGTTTTGATGTTATCTTAAAGAAGAAACGCCCACATTTGGCACGTAAGAAAGTGCTCTTTCATCACGACAACGCCCCATCTCATTCATCCGCAATTGCGACCGCTAAATTGGTACAATTACGCTACGAATTGCTTCCCCATCCACCATACTCACCGGATCTGGCCCCAAGCGACTTTTTTTTATTTCCGAATTTGAAAAAAATTTCTCGCAGGAAAAAAATTCACATCAAATGCAGAGGTTATTGCTGCAACGGAGGCCTATTTTGACGAGTTGCCAAAAGAACATTTCTCAGACGGCTTAAAGAAATTGGAAAGTCGTTGGACTAAGTGTGTAGCACTTGAAGGGAACTATGTTGAAAAATAATAAAAAAAATCTAGGCTAAACCTGTTTTTTATTGAAATGTCACACTTCCGTCAAACAGCCCTCGTATATTCAATTTTTCGTATACAGGAACTCTCAGTAGATTGCTGACCGATTTAGTCTCCTGATCAACTTCCAAAAATATATACCTACCGTATGTCATTCATCTTTGTCTACTTGTATACAGTGGCAAAGTTTTTCCCATTTATAACGAGTCAAAGGATGAGAGTTCTAATTTACGATCTTTGAGCTATCACAGTGGGTCAGCCACTGGTCATAAAAAAAAACTATCCAGTATGAGATGCAAATTGGTAAGGATAAGCAAGCTCCTTAAGAAGATTGTGAATGAATCGGCCAAGGACCTTTGAAAAGTCATGTTTGAGCCAGGGGAGTACATATTTGGTTTTACAAGCTATATACAGTAAATACCCAAATAAATGCATTTCACATCTACTTTCGACAATTAAAGTGATACCGAAGCATTTGGATCTTCCAAAAGTAGTTCAACCTTAATCTTTGAATGTCAAGACCAACCAGACTTTCTTTTTTACCTTCAAGCATATGATTGCAATACAGAATCTACATATGACACGGTGCGATGTGGGAATCAAGAATTCAAAAAGTTTTTAAGAATCAGCAGTTTAAGAAACTTAGAACCCCGTCAAGGTAAAACGTTCTCTAGAATCTAAAAACCAGTAAGGACTCGAGGTTCCGCAGTATCTTGAAGACTTGCAAAGATTCAGAGGTTTGCAAAAACCTAAAGGCCCACAAAAACTCAGAGTCTTGCAAGTATCCAAGGTTCGCCAAGAACGAAAAATTCAAGGAATTACATAAACGTAAAGGACCCCAAAGGCTCAAACAAAAATCTAAATAATAACAACTTTCCAAGACTTATTTTTTATTATGCGCATCCAAAGGGAGGGTGTACAAGGAAAGCATCTGCCCTTCTGTATTTATCTTTTTTTAATGAAGGTTTAATAATGACATAAATCTTAACTGGGTTCTTTTTTCTTCAGCCTTTGCCCTCGCTCTGGAAAAACCCTTGTGAGCATTCATGCTTACTAGAAAGCAAAACCATGGCTGATGAAGCTCTACAATTCTACACTTAGATTTTTTTTTGTTAATATGTAATAGTGAAAAATCTTTCTCATGTTCAATGCTTAACCTTGATTTAAAAATTGGAAGCTCTAAATTGTGGATTTTTGACTTGCCATTGTTTTCTCAGTATGAAAAACAAGATGCTTTTTAATAAAAGTGGTAATTACATCTTGAAGAAATGAGTCAATGTTCTCTAAAGAGGTCACAATCTAAGTAAAGAGACCTATCTGAATAAACAAATAAGTAACCCATTTTTGTTTCAGTGTACTTTTGTTGAAAGAGTACAAATTCAAAATCCAAGAGTTGCAACCTGTCCTTATACGTAAGTACAACAGAGACAAAACGGATCTTTTTGGAATCTTGACTCTGAACTCTATACAAACCTAAGTTATTGTTTTTAATAGACTAAACTGAAATCTATTTACATCAGAAGCAAATATGTAAGATGGGAACGTGGAGCATCAATTGCACTTCGCACTTTTTTTAAAAAGGATTCTCCTGGCTGCAAACTGCAATATCACCCATTCGGTCGCCACCTGGATCGGGAGGACAGGAACGTCGGAAAATCTACTACAGCAGTGACTTGAATGGACAACGATGACGTCATGGAGAGGGTGTCGTCCAGAATTGTCTTGGGTGAAACCAGTTGCAGTTGCCGAAATCATCGCTATGCCTGTCAACGCCTCGTTCAGCCCACTGCCCCATACCAAAACTCGATTAGACTCCACCTGAGTTCCAAGATCCAGATAATCGCAACCGAATGAAACTACTACAAGTCGTATCACAATCAACAGTTGGTTTCATGCCGTCCGCTTCCATATCGTCAAGTCTGCTGCGCGTTGTTTTACTTGTGGTTCACGGTCATTTCACCTTCCAAACTCACCATTTGTGAGTTACTTTTCATGGGTATAGGTCAATTCCTCATACATCAATTTCTCGCACACAGTTTGTCGTGATTTTTTTCTCGTACGTATCAATTTCTCGTATTTTCATGGCGCCTACTTTTCCATAACTCACTATCTCCAAAAAAAACAAAAATGAGTTAAATATCTCTATTTCTCTATCATGTAGAGTTTTTTTCTGAGGAATCCAATGCACATAATGATTTTCATCAAAATATTTAGACTATTTCTTAGCTTTTTACTATGTTGGAAATTGGGGTTTTTACAGAAGTAACTAATTCCAGCAAGGTTCTCTAAAATTCTACTCAAAATTCACTATTTCAATATTTGATGAACAGAAGGAAGTGTAAGAACAGAGGATTTCTTTTCCAAAACTCACTATATGATCTGTAAACGGTTTCAACGAAAGGGTTGTAGAGGACATGGAAGGGGGGAGAATTTTTCTCTTGAGGAATGTGTTGGCGATAGTTAGGAGGCAAACATACTAAAAGTCCCCGCCCCTAGCCCTGCCGCTTCGGGGGGGGAGGAGGGTGGAAAGGTCTCTTTTTTCGGTTCTTCGCTTGTAACTCGAAAACGGTGCATCGTACGGTAAAAAGTATTCCTTACAAAATAAACGATAGTTCGATTTCCTACAAGAATGTTTATATTCATTTTTTTCCTATGTGTTACAGTTTCCGAGATATTCGCCAGCGAAGATCGATAATTTTCGAAAAACTTATTTTGCCTCACATTTTTCGCCAAACTTGTCCTTCTAACTCCTCAGCCTTATGTTTTACAGAAACGTCGTCCGACAGGAAGTTGTAGAGCATTGAATTTTCTTCAAGAATATATAACGTTTACTAATTTATCTTCGACAGGTCAGAAGTTACAGCAATTTGAAGTTTTCGGATAAATTTCGTGATTTCTCAAGAAAAGTCAATGAATACCCGAAAGGGGTTGTAGAAATATTTTTCTCTTAATGAATGTGTTGGTGGTGGTTAGGAGGAAAACATACTAAAAGTCCCCGCCCCTAGCCCTGTCGCTTCAGGTGGGGGGGGTGGAAAAATCCCTTTTTTCGGTATTTGCCTTATAACTCGGGAACGGTGCGTCGTACGGTAAAACGTGCTCCTTACAACATAAAAGATAATTAAATTTACTACAAGAATGTTTATATTCATTTTCTTTCTATGTGTTATAGTTTCCGAGATATTTGCCAGCGAAGATCGATAAGTTTTTTTGCCTCACATTCTTTGTCAAACTTGTCCTTCTAACTCCTCAGCCTTATGTCTTCAGAAAGGTCGTCAGACGGGAAGTTGTCGAGCATTAAATTTCCTTTAGAAATATGTATTTTAACTAATTTATCTTCTACAGGTCAGAAGTTACAGCAATTTGAAGCTTTCGGATAAATTTCGTGATTTCTCAAGAAAACTAGACTTTCGTAATATATGATAATAAAGGAAACACAAAGTGGTATAAGCGTGTAGTGCATAGAATTGATTTGGCCAATTTGGCGCCTTGAAAATACCTACATTGAAACTAAAATTTGTTCAGAAATTTTTGTGTAATGCTTATAAATTTAGATTTATGTATAGCCAGAATCTTATTTTAAGATAAAATACATTAGTATCTGACAAGGTACCTTTAATTGCTCTCTATCTAGATACTTGATAAAAGTAGGGAAATATGTATCTAGATGCAAAAAATAGATATTTAGTATCTGAATATTGGATAAAATACCTAGTACCTAGATATTCTTTTAAAATTTAATTTAAAAAAAAAACTACAGATTTGCCTTCTTGCCTTGGTCATATATTTTTGCAGAAATGGCCATTCAGCTGAAGTAACTACAAGCTAATATATCCATTTGATTTCTTGAAATGATAAACTTGCCATTTTAAAATGATGGTAGTTTAAATAATAGTTTGTAACAAATGCAAAACATTAAGTTTTATCTCTAAATTACGGAGATAAGTTCACGTAATGAAACATAGTTAAACAACTTTTAATTGACTTTTGCTATAGCATGTTAAAAGCAGTAGAAAATTTCCAACTTTGGGAATACAATAGTGGAATGTTAATTTAGCTTCTGTGTAAAGCTCATTAAATTATCTGAAGCCAATAAAAACATGTTTTTTTTTTAAAACCAAGCGGTCCCAATCTTTATCTCCATATATTATTTTCTTCTGCAATACGAAAGTCCACTATTCCTGTTGTTACTGACAATTGACCGAAATAGCTAAGACCATCAACTGAGTAAAGTATAAAAACTAAAAATATTTCAGATGAATGTCAAATTTGGTTCAGGTTTGACATCCTGTACTGATAGTGGTTACTGTAGCATACTACGAGTAGGATTATGTTCTGCATGCATTAATCAAAACTTGAACATCTTTTAAATTACTAAGATAATCTTAAAGGTTCCAGTTACCTGGACTTACCTTATATATCATTAATTAATTATTGACTTCATCTTTACTTCTAGATCTTATTTTTCAGAAGTTTACACTGACATTACCAATGCAAATGGTTTTAATCTTTTTTTCCTAAGATTTGACAAATTTTCAATTTTACTAACATTCTATACATTCTACATATGAAGTTTTGTACTAATTTGGAAAGAATAATTATATTGCAGTAACACCTATGAATAATTAATATGCCATAGTGGTAGGTATTCACTTCAAAATACATTGATTTAATAAAACTACACGAAAAAAGATACCTTTGAGATCAGTAATTTCAAACATAGGATATAATAGTTATTTACGTACCACGGGAGGAAAGTAATTTGTTGCAATTGAGATGTGAATATTGCAGTCGAGGCGAAGCCGGAGCGTAATCACGTCGAGACTGTAACATTACTTACTCCCGTGGGACATACATTTTTTTGTCCGTAAACTAAATTCATTTTCGTTTGGAACAGGGCTGTAATGAATCATTACGTTATAAGGGCGGAAAAAATATAAACAGCCTAATTTTCACTTTTCCAGACTGTTATGATTACAAAGGTATAATATCTGAACTACACTCCGTTCATGATGTTTCTGGGTCGTAACAGGCCATGTTCTCATTTTGTTAGGTTGGAAGTGTTTTCTTTTCTTTTTGAAAATTGTTGTACCTGCAGCTGCATTTGGCGCTCTTGCGCGATCAGAAATTTTGCATAAATGTTTAGTACCGATTAGTTTTGTTTTGTTTTGTTTAAAATAAATCTAGTTTTCCTTATATTTACAAAGTTACAAAAAAAGACAACAGCGTGAGGTTCAACTGTCATAAAATCATAACCTTAAAGCACATTAAGCGTCAATACGGTTTTACAAGCCAAGTTAATAGATAAACAGCCCGGTTTACAATACTCAAACTGTCATTCTTCCACAGCCAAATACGACCCAGAAACATATACATTGATTTTGTATAACGCATGTAGTACTACAAATGTGCACTGCAAACTCATCAAGCCCCTTCCATATAATCCTGTTTATCAAGTTAAATTACATCATTTAATTTTAATTTCAACATCCAATTAGTGATCCATTGCAGCAATCATGAAGATAACAGCCAATGATACAGGACATCACTTGAAATCTAGCATGCACAAATTGTATGATTTATGTTGTATTTTAAATAAAATATTCCAATACACCTTTACAGTGTTTTGTAATGGAATGGTTTTTTTTATTTCCCTCTACACATTCATTGTTGAAGGTTAGTTCATTATTTATCTGATTGCAAGTAATAAAAGCCAATGTTTGGATTCGTTACCATATTTATAGAGCCCAAAAACTAAAACAAACTGTACATGATGGGCATACTCATAACTATGTTACTTCTTTTTTTTTAAAGCTTGGCAAAAAATATTTATGGTATTATCTAATAATAATTAAACCGTTTTGGATCACCTTTAATATCACGTAACAAAAGCAACATCTTGAATAAGGTTATAGATTTTATAACTTACCGATCTGAGATATTATATTTCAGGTTAATTTTGTAGTATATATTTCAAATAACTTGTAATCATCATATTTACTACTAAAATAAAAAACTTAAAAGTAATTAACAACATTTATTACACAATAAATTGGCCATACACTATATTCAAGTTTTAAATGTTTATGATAGCCATATTACATACACGTATTTTGTTGCAATTGTATCAACCTATAAATTCATATTTTAATGCACAATTTATTAAATTTTAAAAAAAATCAAAAAGCATTTTGGCCAATTCAAACAAAAAAGAAATGAAACATTAAAGATGAATGTAGTAAAAATAGAATATTTTAGAATATCTTTACAACGTTAATAAAAATTAATTAACATTTTAAAATAATTTTTATAGACAACCACTTCCCTTGTACCATAGTGTATTGATAAATAGAATAAATAAGAACTTTTTATGTAATTGCATGATTAGATTTACAATGAATTTAGGTATCTTCTCAGTTCCTCTTGGGTGTCAAAAATCATAACATGGAAAGCTGATCCTGGGACATGTTCACCAGCCCATTTCACTTCAACTCTGTAATCTCCTGGTTCTGTTGGATCGTACTATTTAAAACACAAAATTTGTTTTGTAATGTAAACAACAAAATAAAAATATTGTTATTTAAATTATGTCTTTTTATTTTTTAATTAGATTTGTTATTGTAAAATTGTAATTAATTACAGTTAATTCATATGATAAACAATTTAAAAATAAAAGAATTAGATATAATCAATAAATGGAAAATTAAAAATGTAGTTGACTTCATTTAGTGCCCAATATTTCACAGCAATTTTATTGTGTTCTCAAGGTTCTATCAAATTGGTAATTGAGCAGAGCTAATTAACAACATGAAACAACTTACAGGAAATACAAAAACTTTAAAATAGCCTCGAATATTAACAAATTTAGCAACCTAAAATCCCAAAATTTCAAATAGATTCAAATAAATCAAGGAATTGTGATTTCATAATTTTGTTTACTGTGTAAGTACAACAAGAGTAATGGTTTATGAAAAGATGTAGGTCATGATAACTAATAATTTTAAATGTTGTTTTTATTGCTTATATTGAGGTTTCTTTATTAATAAAAGTATACAGATCTAACTCAATCACTACTATAATTTAGTTTCAAAACTGTTGGTAGTGACTCATAGTATACATTAAACACATTGTTGACATTATTACTAGTATTCAGCAACACATTAAAAATACACTGCACTTTAACAAAATACCACTTGCTAGGTAATAGTAAGCAAAATTTCATTTTGATTATCATCTGTAGCAGCCAAAATAGTAACAAAGTTAAATTGAAACTATAAGTCACTGCCTACTATTTAGGAATCTGAGTATAATTTCATTTCTACAATCCATAAGAATATCATCCAGTTGTATATCAATTTAAAAAAGTTCAGTCTAGCTTGGTCTTTTTCAAAATAATTTTGCTGTTTTGTAAATTTTCTATAATCAAAACAATTTTGTATGAACTCAGAGCAGTTGATTTGATATCAATTTTAAGCTCTTGTTCTGTTATGTAATTCTTTGTAGCATTTAACAGCTTTGCCAATATAAGATTGGTTGCAAAGACAAAAATAAGGTTTTATAAACAATGTTGGATGATGATTTACTAATAGGGTTATTTCGGGTCAAATTAAAATTTTATTTTTTTTTTAGGAACACCCTCTTACATCCTGTTTATTATAAAGATTACCTCATTCTCCACTTATTTTAAATATACCATCATGATAATCAAAGTTTAAAAGTTATAATTAATTCACATTTTTCTTACAGAAAATAAACTGACTTGGTCAAAACAGTCTATTGTAGGAACGCTTTATGTTCACTTTTTTTTATTAAAATCATTTAAAATATTGTAGACTTGTAAAATTAATTTAGTAGAATAAAATCTTCAAGATTTAATAAACCTTACTTTGCATAAAATTGTTCGATCCTTTTGACTTTCCCTCTGCATCTCAACACGAAAAGCACCTTTAGGTCCACGAACTCGTACAGTAAGTTGACCAGCTCCAGCACCACGGGTATCACATATAAACCTTGACTGAAATGTTGCCAACACTCCATGCTCAACTCCAGGTCCATAAACTCTCACCTTTAAATTAAATAACCTCCATGCATTTCCCCAAAAAAAATCAAAACCCAAAATATATCTTACTTTACTTGCATCTGGGGCACCTGCTACTCGTAAAACAAATGGTGATCCAGGTACATGTTGTCCAGCATATTTAATAGTAAGTGCATGCCGGCCTGATTCTTGTGGTTTAACGTTAAGCGTAAAAGTAGCATCTCCATGATCATACAATTCACAATAAGCAACCTTTCTAGGTCCAGCACAATGTGCTGTTAATTCTCCAGGTCCTGCACGTCTAGTGTCTATCCACGAGCGTATTTCCTTACCTACTACTCCTTGACGAAGACCCTCACCAGAACACAACACCTACAATTCAACAACAAAACTTACCAAATCCAAAGTTGTAAGACTTTTTAGCATTGCAAGACAAAAGAAGATTAGTACAATTCTCAGACTGACCTTTGAGGCATCAGCACCACCTTTAGCTTCCACAATTAAAGGACATCCCTTCACAGGACGACCAGCCCAAAGAACAGAAAGTAAATAGTTGCCAGGACTGTTAATAGTGTATGTTGCACGCCAGATCTTTTCTCCTGCCAAACTAATCATTACAGGTACTGGTAAATTAGAATCTGATGCATGCAGTGTTACTTCTGGATTGCCTGAAATTAAAAGTAAAATTTAAACTAAAATTAGTAACAAGATTATTATAGCAAACCTGATCCTGCTCTGGAACCATCAATAGTAAATACTGTAGGTTCACCACACTGAGCTTGTGCTAAACCTCTTCCAGTCAAAACAACTTGATCACCTGTACTAACAACAATCTTAGGTGCTTCAGGAAGTGAAATATTTGAAAATCTAATATCTAGGTCGTGATCTCCCATATTGAGACCTTCGGAAGTTAATTCAAATCGAATTCGGTTACCACTCTTTTCAGAAGTTATTCTTCGACCTGCTATTTTACATTCTAAAGTGCCTGGACCTGCATTACCAATATCAAAAGCTAATTTAGCTGGTAATTTAACACGGCCAGAATCATCTAGATACTGAGTCCAACCTCCAATTAAACGAACAGCAGATGGATCAACAATAGTAGGTCTAAATGGTGAACCTGGCAACTACAAAAAAAAATATTTCTTACTGAAATGGTATTTTGACACCTTTTGAAACTTACATCATTTATACCTATGTTTACAACAATATCGTAAGTGCCAACCCATCGAGGTGTGTATGAAACAATATATTCACCAGGTTTTGGACACTGTATATGAGATTCGATAGTTCCCTCAGCAGCCTCTATTTGAATTCTAGGTTGTATGGCACTAGTAACAGTAAAACTAGTACGTTCTCCAACTTGTGCACTTTCTAGACCTTTACCAACAGCTCTAGGTGGTGGAGTTGGACCTATTGGTCCTACCCCTAATGCCAAAGGTGAGCCTTTAACTGGAGCTCCACCATATGTTATAGCAACTTGATACAATCCAGGTAAAGTTGGTAAAAATGATATTTGTTCCACATACTCTTCTAATGTGGTTTGCTGCACAGAGATTGTTTGCCCAATTGGATTAGTAACTATTACTTCTAATTCTGCAGAGCCACTATTTTTATGTAACACTAAAAAAGTCAATAATAAAAGTTTCAATTTTCAATTTCAATAACTTTGGTAGTTACCATTAAATGTAATTCTTTCTCCAACATTGCTTTGTGTTTGTGGAATATCATGAATCCTTACGTTATCAGCATCAAATACTTGACATGTAAAGGGACTACCATTGACTGGTTTAGCTTGATGTAATACTTCTACTTTGTGTGGTCCTACATCACGCGCACTAAATTCAGCCTGAAGTTTACCAGTTTTGGTTTGATAACATCTTACAGGCAAAGCAGAACCTGTAGGTCCACTAATAACAACATCAAATTCTCTTGCTGGCCTACCAAATGTATCAATGTGAAATGATGTAACTTTTGCAAGTCTGGCTTGAAATAGACCCAGTCCACCAGCCCAGGGTTCATTTCCTGGAGCTTTAACAGGTACTTCAAGAGAGCCAAGCTTTGGTACTCCGTTATAAAATAATGTTATCTTATGGGGAGCAGCGTGAACTGGATGAAAGACGACCTCCCACATATTTGGATTTGTAGTACTTTGCCTTACACTGTGTGGTACGTCTTTATTGCCAACTTTTACTGTTGCTGTTAACTTGCCCGGTCCTGCTTTATTAATATTAACACCAACAACTGCAGGTCGATGACATATTGCTTCTGGTGCATTTATTATATCAATCTTTGATGTATTAAAAACATGTAGTGTGCGTGTTGTAATAACTTCATGTGACCTTAATATCTGTACGTGGTATGTGCCACTTTGATTTACAGAAAATTCAGCCTTAGAATTGTTAACCACATATTTTACCATGTGATTGCTTGGATCCATAATTTCAAGATGATGTTGTTCACTTGGTAAGTCAATATAAACCAGGTTTCCAGTTTGAATATATTGTGTCGGTTCAGCAACCTCACAATGGAAAGGACTACCAGGTACAGACATATCATTAAATGTAATGTTAACATAATGATCTTCGTTGCTTTGTGGTACAAACGTTACATCATACAGACCTCGAGCACAAGCAACTACTTCTGCCTTTACTGTGGTATGTTGTGTAGATACTACTAATTCGAGAGTACCTTCACCAGCTTGAGCAGCGTCTACACTAAATGTAACAGCTTTACCAACTTCTGCTGGTTTATCAAGCAAATTCAAATCATGCATAGCATGATTAATATCACTTTTATGCCCAGGAAGACCAGAAACTAATACCTTATTAACATCATACACATTACAATTAAATGGTGATCCAATCACATGCTGGTCATTAATGAGAATTGCCACTGAATGTCGACCAACAACTTCAGGTGTGAAAGCTGCTGTGTAAGTATCACCAGATGATGCTATTTTTGTGTTGAGAATTTTTCCTGAAGGCGCCGTTGCAATTACTTGAGGTTCTGCTCCTAAATGCAAATTGATAAAAAGATAATTCAAGTGATATGAAAGTTTTCAGATACCTGTAATGCCTTCGATTTTAATTTCTGCAGGATGACCAACTGCAGCTAATTCAACTCCTGATCCGGAAACAGGAATTCTAGGTTGTGTATTACCAGGACTAACTTTACAACTAAATGGTGATCCTGGTACAGGTTGTCCATTGAATCTAGTGAAATATTAATTGATATATAATTTAAGATTGTAATGAATAGATAGATACTTACCGTACACTTAAAGTATGTGTTGCAGCTTCAGTAGGTTTAAAATTAACTTTAAATCTGGCATTTCCTTCACTCTGCACAAAATTAGGTACATTTCTACCAGCAACAGCTACAATTATTTCTAGATTTCCAGCTCCAGCTTGAGATGCATTAATGCTAAAGGATACAGGTTTTCCAACTATACCATCAGTTATATCTGTTACACTCACACGACTAGCATCGTAAGCTTTCACTAGGAAAGGACTACCTTCTATATGTCCTCCTGGCAAACGCACCTGAACATGGGTTTAGATTATTGAACATGAAAATACTTTAAAACTTATTTCTTTTAATTTAGTTACCTCAACACTATGATCTCCAACATCTATAGGAGTAAATGAGATATCAAACTTTCCAGGTGCATCTGGTTGTGGTGTAATCTAGAATTTTTAAAACTTACAAAATTTGTATTTTTAATAAAAGTATTTTTAAATAATAAGTTACCTCTGATTCAGATTCTGAATCAGAATTATCAGCAACTACCAAATATTTAATCATTATAGTAGACTCAGAAATTAACACTTAATGTTAGTTATAAATATATATTTAATCTTTAAAGGCTTGCCAAATCCACAATACTAATTAAGTGCCAAGCATTCCCTTCTATTATTACCTTCCGTATGTCAAGTATTTTGTAACAATACATTTAAAAAACGTAAATTAACAAAGAAAATGTCTATTTTAGTACCTGAGTGGGAATAGAACGCCTAGCAGGTCCTAAAACTTCTACAACAGGTGGGCTGGGACTTTCAACAGCAAATAAACAAGATCTTCCAACAGAGATTTTATCAAGTGCATCAGGAGCAATAATTCTAGCTGCAGGTGCAACATTACATTTAAATGGACTTCCAGGCACATCTTGTCCATTAAATCGTAAATCAACGGAATGTGGAGTTGCTTCTCTTGGTGTAAACGAGATTGCATAAGTATGAGGACCTTGTGCTTGTGCAGATGTAGGAACTCTTCCCCCATTAACTGTCACTTCAAGATTTCCTGGACCAGCTTGACTAGTTTCAACTAACATTAAAATTTTTATTAAAAATTCCATTTTCTTTTCTTGTTTAATAATTCTCAACTTACCTAAGAATGTAACAGGTTTTCCAACTACTCCAGTTGGAGATTCTTTAACCTTGATTGCTTGAACATCATAAACTTTAGCTGCATACGGACTTCCAGCAGTAGGAGCACCATTGACACTAACAGCAATTCGATGTTCACCAACGACCCTCGGTACAAATTCTGCTCGAAACTGTCCATTTCCAAGAGGTTGTACTTGAGTAGGTACGGCTTGGCCTCCAGGGCCTGTTTAATTTGTTTTATACTGTATGTCATTGTCTTAGGTTTTAGGATAAAATTTTGCCTAATTACATGTTGATAAGGGAACTGGAGAGGACTTTTCTTTATTATGACTATCATGTATTAATAATAAATAACTGTTAATACTGCTTTTAATTGATTAGAATAATAATAATAATAATAATATTTTAGTTGCTAGATTTTCTTTTAGGTATTTTTTATGCTTACTGTTTTAATATATTCATGGAATGCTTTAAAAATATGTTTGCATTTTAAAACAGCTGTCTGCAAGTTTTCATTTGCATGTAAACGACTTATACATATTATGTTAACTTAAGAAAAAATTATGTCAAAGCATCTACAAAACAGTTTTTTTTTCTGGTACATGATTAAAAATTCATTTTAGCTAATAATTATACTTTTTTTATTTGTAGATGTCTGAATTAAGGAAATCTCTAAAATGTGAACCTAATAATAGCAAGTCGTTGTATTAAGAGAAGATTATAGATTACATACACAAATTATGAACTGTATTTTTAGAAAATATGATAGCGGTTTAGAATAGGTGCTAATTAAGAAAAAACCAGTAATTAAGGATGCTTGAAGAAAGATACAAATAAATGTAAAACAATTAAGATTGGGATCACTGCAGTTGTTTCTCAAGTACTATTAAACAAAAAGAATTTTAACAATATAATTTAATTAGAATTAATAGGTAACCTTTTAATTTACAGTTTATAAAAAATATTTATTCATCATTCTTGTCATTTAGAATTAACTTTGTTTAAATAAATATTTAGGAAGTGCGTCATAAAATGGCAACATTAAAATTATTAAAAAGACGAACACAGTATTTACAGATTATTCTAAAAACATATTACTCAACATCTAGAAACAATATAGAAAAGAACAGTAGACCAGCAAGATCTATGAAAAAACAAAAGAGATGCTTTAGCTAATATCTCTTAACTTTTAAGAAGTTAACAGAAAAGAATCATCAACAAAAATTACAAAAGAATGCAAAAATAAACTAGCAGAAATTAAAAGAAACGTAAATATCAAAGTGAAAAGAATTTTGAAAAGATTTTATTAAGTACTACAATGAAAACAAGTGAAACAATACTGCATTTGAAAGTTTGTTTGCATGTCTCACAATCACAATTCTTTTAAAATCATGAGAAAAGAGACAATTTTTGTGTGTACATAATGCAGCACTCTTTACATATGATTCTATCTTAAATATTTTAAATAAATGAGCACAAATTAAAAGAATCTCAGAAATATTGTACAAAAAAAACAAAAGATCAAAATTACTCTAAAAATATTAAGAAATCCCATTAAAAACAAATGAATATATGAAGATTTATAAAACAATTGAAATAAAAAGACATTAGTTCTGTATATCAAGCATAACCTGTATGATGAAATCTGAAGCTTATTACTGTTTACTTTATTTGAGAGAATGATGGACATTCAATTTTTAATTGTTGATTTAACATCAAGTAAAACTATTGAGATACTGTAAAAGACAAGTGACTGAAAAAGATACAGTCAGGTTAAAATATTAAAATTAACAGTAGTGAAGACACAAAAACAGAATAGAAAACTATAGATTAACGTTCAATAAAAAATGATTTGTAAAACTTTCATAGAGAGAATGTTTTTTTTTGCAACATACAATGAATTCATTTGTGTGCTTGTATGTTGCATCCAAAATATCTTATGGTAGACAGGACCCCTGTAAATACGACCCTTAGGGTTGGAAGTATTAGATTCCCAGAATTGAATAAATCATCTTCCACAACTTATTTGCAAGACATAAAAAGGAGAAAACAGATTTTAAATCTTTGACAAAACAAACTCAAACGCTGACGAAAATGTAAAATTCCTTGACTTTCTGGTTTTTTAAAAGTATAAGAACCCTGACCAGCTACTTAATATTGTGGAA
>VTPC01000017.1:192078-240432 GCA_011009095.1 Ignelater luminosus
GATGTTCAGAAAGAAATATAAGCTCAAAATAATCAAAACAAATAAGATTTCCAATTTTAATTTTGAAAATCAGCATACAGGGTGTTCTTGAAATGCACAGTATAATTTATGCAGGTAAGTAATTTCTTAAATAGACTTACATCTCAAAGTGGAGCATTTCCAAGATACAGGTGTCAAAATCTGTAAGTTCAATGAGATAAAGTTTAACATTTCTTGTTTTTTCAGTATCTTGAAAACAGCATGAAACAAGGAGATAAGATCTTTTGCATAACTGTCACTCAAAAATGATATTTATCAGTGACTAATTATTGGCAACATTTTAGAGAAGACGAGAAAAACAGTAAATTTTCATTAATTAAAAATTTCCAAATAGAAAAACTATAAATCTTTTATATAAAATAAAAGGTTGTTCTAACTTATAGTGGGGTTCAATAAATGAAGACAAAAATTAATATTGTCTCCCCGCGAATTTTTGAAACTTTATTTGTGGGGAGATGATATTAATTTTTGTTTTCATTTATAGAGTAAATTTTCACTTAAAAATTGGGCACTGTGTATATTGAACATGGTACACTTTGGGATAAAAGTTTCTATACTATATCTACTGTATAAATTATGTCATTCATTTCAGAAACGTCTTGTGCAAGATTGTAGGCAGTAATTCTTTCAGGGATATCGAGGTAAGGTTTTTATAAAACAAAAACTTCTAAGAACATCTATGGCGTTTTTTAAATTGGTTTCTGTTTTAAGTAAGATTTTTCATTCATCTTGATCTTATATACTGATGCAAATATCAATACTGCAACAATAATCTAAGAACTGAAGCCAGAAATGTTCAAATATTTTAAAGAGATTAATGAGGATAGTATCCTTATAGAAGGTAAGATTTTAAAGTAGATGGGGTTTCTTTGTAGAGTACCTATATATGGATAGTCTGAAGATGCAGCACATTTTTTTAAAATAGAATTCAGAGTAGGCTATGGTTCATTCTTACAGTGTACAAAAAAATATGTAATGTGATGACCTGTTAACTTTTTTTAGCGAGAATAGCATCAATGTCATAATGTCATAGAAATTGTAAGGCATGGCCTACTCTGAATTCAATAATAAAAAAATGCACTGTACTGAGAATGAATACAACAATCACTGATTTTCTAGATGATCAAGAATATTAACAAATTAATGGTCTTTAAGTTTTGGCAGAAGGAAAAAGAAACAATTCTTTGTAGACTTTTTAAAAATAGTTTTTTTATCTTCCAAATTACCTGGTTAATTCTTAATCATTGCTATCTGCATGACTCATCAAGTAAACAATTGAATTCTTGCCTTTTTAGTTTTTTTCAATCTATGAAAAGTTTCTGTTTTAGTTTTTTTACAAAAGAGGTTTTTGTTAATTATTAATGCACCAATATAAAATTTTTATTCTAACCTAGTTTCAGTAACGTAAGAATATATTTCTGTATTGGAAATTCTGTCCATATTAGGTGTTCACAAAATGTGACCTTAGGTTAACTAGATTAAATCTAATCATTAGGAAATGGTTCGAGTTAACTCTAACCCCCATTTGAAAAGGGATTGAGTTTACCACAACCGATCAGCTGGCAGTAATCTAAATAACCCTGCCATTCAGCAGAGTCAATTAAGTTATACTTTATTCTAAATCTATAAAAATGATAATTGTACAAGAATATGTCAAGGTTATGTATTTCATCACTGAAGTAATTTAGTATAAACTTTTTGACTGTTTGGATAGATTTGAAGGGTACACAGGAAAAATGATGTCACAAAATCAGAAAAACACAAAAGGTACTGTTCCACATACACTTTTGTGTATATTCAACAAACTGCTTTGAAGTCGTTACTGAATTTGCGAAGTCTGTGTGTCTGTCTGTCAGCATTTTTTTTAATCTTGGAATTTTGACTTTAGATCTGGATTTTACATCAAAAATTAAACACCACGTGGTGCTTTCGTTTTTTGATGTCACTTCGGGAACAAATGGCCGCTAAAATTTGAAAAATTTTCGAAAATTTTGTTTTAACTTTAGAATCACATTCTACATAAAAATAAGAGATATGTTTACTTTTAGTTTTTTGATATCACCTCAGGAACAAGGTCAAAATGGCCTCCGAAAGATAAATGTTTGCTTATTTTTGTGAAAAGACTCCAATTCAGTAACAAAACAGAGTTCGTTGTGGTTATGCTTTGCATTTTCAGATGTTTTATTATGTAAATTCCTGCTTAACATAAAATCATCCTAAAGTACCGAAATGAACTTTCAATTCACTTAAAAATGCATTTTGTTAGTCAAGAGACTAAATTTTAAAATTGTATGTACTCAAAAAAATAAAAGTGTTACTTAGATCGTTTTGCCTATGTACCCTTCATTTAGAATAAAGTGTAGCAGTTAAAGTGTGAGATTAGATTTAATGAAAGAATTGTGAATAATGGTTTAATTACTTAAGAAATCCTATATAAATAGAAATAAAAATATTCCTTCTCAAAGATTCATAAATCCAATTAGGTTAAAACAAGTTAATGGTATCTAGATGTAATTTAAATTAACCTAAAACCTACAGATTGCATCTGGAAGTACTGTGTTACTCATAACCTGAGTTAACTTCAATGACAGCTGTTTGAATCCACTCCAAACCCAAGGTTGACTTGAGATCACCTAACACCTATTATTTGATATCAATGTTTCAATCTTGCCAGATAATTTTTAAAAACCCTTTAGAATGTATACTTGTAAAAACAGATAATCCTACTAGGTTTCTATTCCAGCAAAGTTAAAGTTTTACAAGACCTAATATATCATCGCTTTAAATATTAGAAATTCTACATTATCCAAACTATCTTGACACAAACCAATTTCAAATTTTCCAATGCCTACTTCATAAAAATGCGGTAATATAACAAATCAGTTCCTGATCATTAAGTCTTCTATAAAATTTCCTAGAAATGTAATTCATCATCAAGCACTCATTACAATTAATTATCGAAACAAAAGCTTCGAACTAAGCTTTATAGCGTTAATAGTAAAACAATAATACCATTAGGATTTTATTGTTGACCATGTAAGTATACAATGGTGTTTAAGTATTTTTTTTTTAGAAATTCTAACAAACAGATTGTTTACAAACACACTTTAATTAATTTTCCAATGCTTGCCCCTATTAATAATTATTTATATATAATTTTGAAATATTTCCTGGAAGTATGTTTATACCTACAATAAAATTCAAATGTAATAGGATGTTAAGTTAATTACGATTGTTTATCTGCATTACTATGCAACTTATAAACAGTTTTAAAGTAATCCATTCGTATAAAATTAATTAAAGAAATTATATGATTATTTAAAAGATTAGAATTGATTAAAGATTTCGGTAAAATTATAAAACCTGAAGTTAAATTGTCTATTAAGTGTGTAACTGTCTTTTTTTTATCAAGTTTTTGTTGTTTACTAGGTCATCAAAACAGTGTGATAATGATAAATAATAATTAGTTCAGAATCTTTATAAAAATATAAATTTTAAATTTAAATGCCTTAATAAACCTAAATTCTACTTTGAGACTGGAATATCATCAATAGAAGCAAATATATTTAAATTTATCCTTAACTGTATTCAAATAATTTTATTTGCGAAAAGTCACTCCAAATTAGATTATTACGTTTTTGTTCACCAAAAATTCTTTACTAGATTTTAAAGTGTTAAATGTCCTTAATGTAAATTAAAATTTGTAAGTAGTACTCTTTTATATCTCTTTCTTCGTGCATTTTATTTTTCGACAAGTTTACTCTCTGTAAGCATCAATATTTCACTATTTCATTATCACATTAATTAAAAAGAATTAATTAAATTAATTAAAAGTTATTCAGTATCATTAGATTGTTTAAGAATTCCTATCAAAACTTGTCAAAAAATAATCCTTCACCAATAACTACACCTTGTTAAGTTAATAACGTATATATAGAGCCTTTAGTTCAATGAAACTATAGAGTTTGTAACAAATTAAATACCTACTAAATCAAAGTTAAGTCTACTTTTGAAATTAATAATCAAAATGCCATCACCAAATGTCTACTTTAGAAATATTCACACCCGCTACAGATTACGAAAACTATTACAAACAATATTTAAAGAAAAAGAAAGTAGATAAACCATGCAAACAATCATACAGAAAAAAACCAAATTGTTCCATGTCAATAAGTACAATTATTTCTAATGTTAAATTGGGAGTCAAAAGCAACGATAATTACAATAATGAAACAGCTTTCTAAAAGAAGAGAAAAATAATGAAATACTAATAGAGTGGTCATTAAATATATAATCAACAATTAGTAGCTGTTAAATTTTAAAATAGCAAACTTATTTTTTATGTTTGTTTATTTATCACAATTTTATTCATTAATTACTCTTTAGTAGTAGTAGTAAGTAAATTAATATATTTATGAAATCGTAAATTGTTACGATGAAATAGTTTAAAACAGTGATGTCCCTCATTTCACCCAACATTCTTCACATAAAATAAAATCAAGCAAAAGTGGAAATATCCCACATTCCATGAGAGAATAAAAACTGTAAGCATTTCTGTATTTTATTTAATTATTTTACAAATAAAAAAAAATAATAAAAATGAAAAAGGCAAGGCAGGATAGTTAGTACAAGTGGTAAGTGTTAAATGAGAGTCTGTCTAATACAAAGACCTCCGGTGACCTGAAAAATGAAAAGTGTGCAAAAAGAGAGCCATTTATATAGAAAAACACAAAACGCCATAGGTATAGAAAACATGCATGTATTTACAAAAAATAAAACACAAAAAAAGAGTACAAAAGAGTACACATGTATACAAAAACTTTGATATTTACAAAACAAAAAATACAAAACTAAATACATATAAATACATATCACAAAACGCTGCAGGAATAAAGGGCTTAAAAGTATATTAATCTCATAAATAGTTTGAAGGTGCATGATACTCTTTTAAGCCTTTTACAGAACACAATTTGAGTTTGGCTTATAAGCTGAAAAGAATTTCTATAGCCTTATATGCATTACGAATATTAATACATTATAAAGCTAAACACTGATCATAACCTTAAATTTCAATCTATCTATAACGTCGAAGCAATTCTAACATATGTAAATCATGAAGTAACTTCCAATCTATTTGTTTTTTATTCAAAATATTTTCCAAACTCAAATCATGTAAAGCAAAGCACCAAAGCTGGAACATTTGTAAAGACTCTCACCCTCAACATTCACTTCAATATCTTCTAATCGTCCAGGATGATTAATTAATAATGTACTAGGTTTATGAATTGGTCCCGGTCCAGGTAATGTAACACTTGGTCCACTTCCTCCTCCACCAACACCAACAATTAATGGACAACCCACAACTGGTCGTTTATTAAATGCAACGTTAATAACATGATCACAAGCTTCTGCAGGCACAAAACTAACAGCAAATCTAGCATTTCCTTGAGGATGCACTTGGGTCGGAATATTTAAACCACGTGCAGAAATCGTTATTTCTAAATTTCCTTCGCCAGCTTCACTAGCATCCACAGAGAATGTTACTGGTCTACCAACAGTGCCTCTTGCAACATGCCCCACAGTTACTCTTGTTGAATCAAATGCTTTTGCAATAAATGGTGTTCCTTGTACTGGTCGTCCATTATAATCAACATTTATTTGATGAGCACCAACTAATGTAGGAGTAAATTCAGCGGTAAATCCAGAATGAATATCTCCAGTTACTTTCACAGGTAATTCACCAGCAGGTCCTCTAACAGCTACTGCTAATTCTGCAGCACCACCACCTGCTACACCCATATGAAACGAGCTTGGTTGATTTACAGGAATTAATTCTAAGTGTGACAGACTTAAAGTTACTCGACTTGTATCGGCTACAGGACAAACAAATGGACAACCACGTACTGTTTCACCATTAAACTTAATGTCTATTAGGTGGGGCTTAGCAACATCAGGTGTAAATGAAACCAAACATCTTCCTCCACCAACTACTTGCACATGATTTGGAACTTCTCCTTCATTTATGGATATTTCTAACTGGCCCTCTCCAGCTTGACTCGCATCCACTAAAATATGTTAATATTAGAATGGTTGTATACTAATTTTATTTGTTTGCTTACCTCTAAATTGTACAGGTTGCCCAACAACCCCACCACTAACATCAGCAACCTGTATTAGGCCTGCATCATAAACTTTTGCAACAAGGGGTGCTGATAATTTTTCACCCCCAACAGATACTTCAACAATATGTGTCCCAACTTCTGTGGGAACAAATTCAACACTTTGTACTCCAGATCTAGTTCCAGGCAATACTCTGGCCTGCACAGCTCTTTTGCTGGGCGATATAACATGTACAGAAATATCATCCGATACTACTGATTCATTATTTGTAATTATTTCAAACACTGCCGAGGTGTTTGCTGGTACAAGGCGTGTGGATTCGCCCAACACCGATACTGATGAGTTGGACATGATGTTAACGTGCCAGGGGCTTCCTTAAATTTGAAAAAAATATGTTACAAAGAAAGTAAATAGATCATAATGAGCACTGTCTATGTTAAACTTTATAAAACTACTGTACCTGGCACCTGTTGATTGCAACTCCTATGCAGCCGTTAATTTAATATAACAAAGTTAAAACTACACTTTGATGTTTAAGATTGCAACTGCAATTTGTTTAAACAACTCACGAAATATAAAAGAAACTTTCTAGAAAGCGCCTTGTACTAAAAAATACGTGAACACCAACTTCACGGTATGAGCTGGTTGGAAGCAAACTGGAGGGGTCAGGGGCGTGCGGCATTCCACTGCTTGAATGCTAGACCACGCAAAGACCCCACGACCGCGATGGGCGTAACTTTGCGGTATTTCCTGCTTGAATGCTCATACTAGCAAGAAGTCCTTCGAATGAACCCTTCTTGCTGCATTTATAACCACGGCATTAACAATGCCATACATTAGAATCAAAATAATCTTTAAGAACGTCCTAACATGGAAGATTTAAGTGGGCCATTGACCACTTTATACGTAGGTTCCGCATTTGAAAGTTTTTTAAAATGCTAGAAGTAGTGGGAGTAAATATGATTTTGTATTGCAATAAAATTATACAGCCCGTTACAGACGACACAAATATTTCGTCCCCGTTATAGGGCACCTTAGAATAAATGGGAACAGTATTTTTTTATAGTTTACCCACGCAATTGTAATAAAAAGTATGAGTCTCATCTTGTCCTTCGCTATGCTATTTATATACCTTGTAATTATATAATAATTTGCAATTAAATAAGAATGATTTACAAAACAAGTTTGATTAAAATTACCTGCAATAGAAACGCCTAAATAATAAGCAGAACTTTTTTTCCTTATTGTTTTGACAATTATTAGGAATTCCAATGCGTGTAAGTAGTAAGTAGGTAAACTGAGGTAGTACTTTTTTATGTTTACGTTCAAAATTAGTTTCGTCAAATCGAAGGACAACAAAGCAGGCGTGTGTCCGCACTCAAAAGTGTTGGAATGTACGATAATAAACTATAAATTCTAACAATAATATCCGGATACAAATACCTAAGTGGTCTAGGTAGTTTATTTCATTTAAATAAACAATGCGTTGCTAATTATATTATTTATTTCTTGACCGTGAATTTTGTACCATCCCAGAAGGATTTGAACTGCTCACGATGCTATGGAACTGTGGTTCTTGCAAAAATATGTTATTTGCACTGACTACTGATGCAATAATATAGTAATTAATAATTATATTCTAAGAAACATTATTTTAAGAGTCTTTTATAGAAAATAATCTGCAAATTGTACTAAAAACCAAAGATTACCTTATATCATATGATTTAAAAAATCTCAGTTCTAGCGGTTCTAACTAACTCTGAATGAAATCATTCCAATGTTCTCTAAATTACAAACTTGGTTCTTGGTAGTACAAAGAGAACCTACAATGCGGATCTCGAAGTTTGCGAACTTAATCAAGCGTAAACGATTTATTCTTTTCAGAATTCATTCTCTTGCTTCATTATTTGAATTCACGAGTTAAAGCTTCAATTCGAAGGGTAAAGTCTGAACCGATGGTTTGAACTTAAGAGAAAAGGCTTCAAAATAAAAAGCTTGAATTCAAATCAAGTAAAATGACAAGTTTATTTATTTTACCTGAATTCTTATTATTTTTGCGGAAATACTCGTAGTTACTTGATGTTAGCCAATAACCACGTTATACATAATCAAACTTGAAATTAATTAGTTCAGTTGTTAAATTAAAAACAAATTCGTAAATGTAAACAAAATCCCCACGAGAATCATCCTGTTCGTTTCGTCAACAACATTAACCTATAAGGAATTTAGGAATTTCTTTTTTTTTTCGACTAATTGGTCTAATGAGATAGCTATGCTGTTGTTGATTTCTTGATCGATAGTAACGTAGTTTCGTTCACAAGCTGAGAGTTGCTTACAGACCAAGATGGTTTTTGAAATGCTAAAACAATATAAGCATTCGAGTCATCCGAAGGTCGTAGGTTCGATCCGCGACCGAAATCCTGAGGTTTTCATGCAAAGATAATCTGTGAAAAAATGCCATATATTCTCCAAGAGGAATGTAAAGTAATGAGTCCAGATGAGTTACACCTTACACGTTAAACATTCTAAGTGAATAAAGTCATGGACGCGAAAAGAGAATGCATTAGCACCTTCTTGGGCAAAATACGAGGTGTGTGAGAAAAGTAATGAGACTGGCAGCACTGCGGGATATCTGGCAACGTTGTGTCTACCGGCCTGTGCTAAACCGGTTTGTTTATCGCTTCCACTTCCTCAGTCCGAGTTACAACTCCGTACAGCTAACACATTATTTTTGACAGCGCCATCAGTGAAGTTGTGTTTTTGTTGTGTGTTACAGAAATGGAGCATCGGAATTTAGAGCAACGTTGTGCAATAAAGTTTTGTGTTAAACTTGGTGAATCCGCGAGTGTGACTTTTGAAATGTTGAAACAGGTCTATGGGGAACAGTGCTTATCAAGAGCACAAGTTTTCCGCTGGCACCGCTGCTACCGCTGCTACCAAGAGTGGGAACAACGACTCCGCCGGTGTATAGCTGCCCAAGGGAACTACTTTGAAGGGGATAACATTGTTGTTTGAAAAAAATAAAAACTTTGGTTAGTATGAAATCAGTCTCATTACTTTTCTCACATACCTCGTATGTATCCAGATATCTAACAATAAAAATCTTGTCAACTTGGCATACAATACTTATTTTTGCAAAAATAACAAATCACGTTCAGTATTCCGACCGATTCATACTTTCGGTTCTATCACACCCCGGTCACGATTAAGTCAATAATTGAAAAATTAATCTTGTATTGAGCTGTTCACATTAAGAAGCAGAATTCAAGCGCCATCCAGTCCAATGATCGCTGTTTTTCTTCCAAAGAATATTTAAGCGAACCGAAACTATATCGATCGTCTATAGAATACTATTTAGTATAAACAAGTAGTGGTCAAATCAATATCGGTTCTTATATTTTCTCTTGTTCAATGCATTGTAACTTATCCTAGCACATCTGAAAGTATACTGAACAAACTGTTTCGTAATACCTAATACATTAAGTCTTTGTACAAAGTGAAAAACCTTTCTGTTGTTTTTCTATAGATAAGTCTCGGAAGCACTCAGATATCCCATACCTTTTCTTTTTGAGCGATTCACTTTTCTCTTCTTCCAAAACGTAAGTCACTATGATCAAATCTCTTGAAAAGCTCTTTAAGATTGTACATACAAAATGTTATCCGACCGATACTGTATTTGCCGCAGCGAATAGACAGAGTAATCGCGTGCAACTGTCGTGATATTCCAGAAAAAGAGAAGATTCCCAAAAGTTGGAATTGTATACAAGACAAGTAATGTGAACGAGGTGCTGTAGATAACTTGCCAACTTAGGGGAATTTTCCCCTTTTTTTGGGAATATTACGATTATTATACGTGATTACTAGTTATATCTGTTCATCAGACTGTGACCGGGTTGAAAATGTGAATCGCCATATTAAAAACAAATTTTTTTTTCTTTGTTTTTTTGTTCCATTTCCATTTTTCATTGTACTCTACCCATTAATCATACGACTCTATTTACAATTTCTTTGTTCCATTACCTTTCACCTTATTCTTGAAAAACCCCTCCACCGTGCCGAACGTGAATAGCATAAAACGCATTTCATTGAATATTTGCACTTTCAAACTTCTCTGTTATAAACAAAAGAGCACCTACGTCCTACTTTCTGAATAAAACTCCTTTGCTCTGAAATAATTCAGGAAAGTATACCTTTCAATTAATTCTCAAGAGGAAAAGATTTGCGAAGAAAAAATATTATACAACACGTTTAAACAATTAAATGAAGATTACAATAAATTCCTTCTGCACTAATATCTTTAATTTACTATTAATCGTATAATTAAGACTTCTTTTGTTTTGTTTTTTTTTTGCCAAAACTTCTATATTCTAGTCTCTTAGTTTAAATCTATTGCTAACACATTGAAACTCTCTACGTTCGTGTATATGGAAGATTTTCAAACCAATGAACGAGACAAAGCAATAAATTGCTGAAAAGCCTAAACAATGAAGATAATGTCATTATGAACTATGGTCAGGAAAATGTTTACATTTCAGCACGGTGGCCTTACAACATAATGGCATATCAATTTGTCTATTATCGTGAAAACCCCCGTGTTAGCCTTATTCCTGCATGTTTGACCTGCTTCTGATAAATAACACATCAATAAAGGTCTTACATTTTTAAATAAAATTTGATAACCAATAGTTATTTAAATGAATAAAATCCATGATCCCAGGAACCATAAACATCAAAACTCTTTCATGTTTAATAGTAACTATAGCAGACTATTCTTTCAGTGGTTTTTGAACTTTGGTCAGCCCCAAAGATCGTTGGGTTCTTGAAAAGATTCTGATTTTTCGGTGGATTAGTTTGCCATCGTGTAGATCCTCAAATCTTCTCATTCTGTATTTGTCACATTCGAACTAGTTGCTATTAGTTCGAGGTAAGCGAACTAATCAAATACAGAGTATTACTGTTTTATAGTCTATAATCTCAAGAAACTAATGTAATATGTAAGCCAAATACTTTGCACCTCCTGCAAAACATCCTGCCAGCGCCCATGGTTAAAGGGAATCCCAACTCAAAATTTCAGTTCCAAAGCAAAAACAACAACATGCAGCACTCAGTCAGTTCTTTCTCAACCACCGTTAGGTCCCTTCTGTGCATGAATGAAGAGCAAGATTTACTATTCTTTCACAGATGGTTGGAAATCCACAAAACTGTCTTTGTCAATCATTGTGTCGCCGAAAAGCAACAACAACAAATCCGAAGAAGGCAGGAGAATATAGTTAACACCGTAGAAACAGAAATTAATTGTATTTCTAGTGTGGTGGTACACAGCAGAATATACTAAATAGAGAAAAATGAATTACAAAAGTAGCAATGCAACCAACGTACCTATATGTTTTTGTACGAAAAGTAGTATGTGACTGTGCAGACCAAAAATGATAAATTATATAAAAATTCTTGTGCAAAATTCTTATCCAATTTAATACCATTCCCTCAATTGTGAGAAGAATCGTACATCAATCTTCGACCATTTCTGTATCGAGGTGACCAGTTATCGATTTTCATAAAGCTCTTTTACCGGCAATAGTTCGAATGAAACTGTGGTAAAATTATTTATCTCAGATAATACCAACGGTAGCCATGAAGAAAACCAATTGTAAATCTGTTCACTTTCCATTCAGCGATAATTATTATTCAGTTGCAGAGTATATGAATTGAATTAGGGTAAACGCACCTAATTACGTCCAGCTCCAGCCGTCCACCAACGAATCAATTATTGTTTTATAAATAAATTATGGCACCATAAATAACGGAGATTTTTAGCTTTGTGTTATCTATTATGCTTCGTTCTAAGGATTATGTTACATTCATTCCGGTAAATAAAAGTTATATGTTAATTATTAGCATTTATTTACTGCCAGTACGTGATTGTGTTTACTACGACTGCCACTGAGTGCGTTTTTATTACCGAGAAACGGTTGCATTCTAGGTAAGATTTGCGCATTTTTGTGGACATCTTCGTAAAAATTTTTGTTTGGTAAATTAAATCAATGGCCCTTCTTAATATTTAATACAAAATATCCTGGATTTTAATTAAACAAATGTCGAAAATAAGGTAGGCAGAGTACCGGTATTCACAGATTCATCTAGTCACCCGCTCGCCGCCTTCCACTGTCGTGTAGTAGGTATTCCACAATACTGAGATTTTATATTATTGTTGCTCGAGTTTGTAATTTAATTTTGTTGATTAGCACCCACATTTATTAATCTTTCTATCATTTATTTGATGGTTATTATTCTTTTCAAAAAAAATCTAATTTTAGGAAGTCAACATGTCCAAACAACTTAAGTGAAACATTAACTTTTAAAGAATATCATGTAGAAAGTAGAAATTAAATTCATTTGTTTATTAATTATTTACTTATTTTGTATTTGCATGTATTTTTTTAAATGAATTCTTTTCGTTTCAATAAATCGTTTATGAGGAAATGCAAGAAAGGCATAAAATTGTTAAATTATTTTATGCTTATGGCGAGTAACGAAGATATCGCTAAAACAGATTTAATTTGCCAAACATGTGATGCGAATGAAGATTCCAAGAACTCGTATGTAATCATTTAAGAAATAATCATACATCACATTTATACGATGTTTATAGCTTTGTTTCTTTAAAGGGCGGCTACTAGGACCTTGACGGCGGATTTCTAGTAAATAGCGGCGGATTACGGGGCCAAAGTGTCGGTTTTAATGAATTATTTTTTTTCTCATATAAAACTAAACGTTTAATGACTTTTGACGATTGAGTATGTATATCATTTAAATATGCATAACTATATAGAAAGTTTCATTGATAAATATTATTCCGTTTTAAATTTAAACGAATTTGAACTTCAAATATTTTTTAGGTGGCAGAGGATTGGTGATAAATACCATTAACGTTCAGTGTTTCAATTAATCTGTTTTTTTGTTTGTTATATGTAAATTAGTCTTAGGTATGTTGCATGCCTATGGCAAATAAACTGAAATAAATAAATTTTTGATAGATCTAGATTTTACCATCTTGCCTCTTTTAGAAAAAGTATTTTTGTTAATACATGTATTAGTGATAAAATATAAATATTTTATACCAAGAATTCAAAAACATCAAGCAACAGAAAGAAACTACTAAAAGTAAAGATAAGTAATTAAAATTTTCTTCGCAAATTCCTTGATATAGAGTTGTAATTAGTAATTTTGGCTAACTGATGCTCTATACATCTGATATGGTACTTCTTAAGTAATTTTTAATAAGTTTAAGTTTCAGGCTATAGTTACTGACAAGTGACAAAGTTAACAGATATCTTAGAGCAATTCCTACGTTAAGTAAGATAGAAGAAAAAATGTTTTCTTGAATGCAATATTCAGTGGAGAGTCTGGTATGAAACTTTCAATTTCAGGCTTCCACTGAAACCGAATTTCTTTTTTAAACATGCAAAACCTATAAAGAATATTTTTTTCAATTCAAAAGCTTTTCAGGGTTAAATTGATCAGAAATCGTATATTTAGGGAGAAATATTATATCATTCTAAAGATAACATTCGCACTCTCCCAAGTTATCACATGACAATTAAAACATCACAAATTAGGTTGCAGAATCAATTATAGGACATGAGAGACCTTCTTACCATTACATGGCAGACCAAGATAGAGAATATCTTATACGGGGTGTCACATAGGTTCAAGTCGTTATTTTAAGGCTACGTTTAAAAATCGCTTACTCTCTGACTTACATTAACGCTAATACAACTTTCACTACAAGACCAATTTTAATAGTTTAATACATACATACATATGAAAAGAGTATCAAATAAGGCTCTAAACTAGCTATGGATCTTACCTATAGCTTCTTCTAATTTCATATTTTGAATTGAACCGTGTTCTATTAGCACTAATGTAGTTAGAGAACAAGGCCTGTTGAGTATTACGATTATGATACTAAAATCGCCTTTCAAAACTTAAAAGATTTGTGAAAAACAGTCATATTTATGTTCCAAAACTGTTGTCGTTTAATAATTATGAATTATGACCAAAAGCCGTTTTTTTTGTATTTTCTTCAGAGAGGTGTATCTTCTTTAGAAAGCATTTAAGAACAAGCCTCGAAATCTCAATAAAATAAGTGGTTCTCTGATTGTGACTTTTTGTCTTGGTACTTAAGAAGTAAGAGTCCACAATATCATCATCAATCATTTTATACATTTTTGTCTTTTTACAAAGCCTTTTTGAAGATCCAGATGTTTTTATAAGTTTTCAGAGTTTTGCCAGCATAAGGTCTTGGTGCTTGTACGCTTCTATAGTACGTTTTTATATTATAGAGTTCAAAGTAGGCTTTGACATGATATTTTTGTAAGGGAACCTCTAGAATCTCATATTCTTAATTTCTTAAATAGAATTTTTAGTAAAGATTTTACAACTCTAGCCAGAATACAAAGCAGTACAGATTCGGGCCATAACTGAAATTTTATACTGTTTTGAACTTTTAATAAAAAGATTCGTAAAGCACCACAAGTACTCAAATAATAATGTATTGCCAAAAAGTGTTCAAGATTAAAATCAGAATTGACAAAATTACTACATAATAATAAAATTAACTGGAAAAATGCACCGCGTGTTTAAAACAAATAGTTTCAAGAAAAATAAATAAATCAAATGCTAAGTGAATTATAAAATGAATTCTACTTTCTCTGATAACCAGTCTGATAGTCAAGATCATTATCATGGATTGATGGATTTGATACGTAAACTTGTTTGATTTATAAATTGAATAAAATCAGTTAAAAAGAAAGCACTCACACTAGTATGCTACGTAGTATTATAATGCACGAAAGAAAAACTTTCTTAGAATGTACTTTTTATTAGCACTATTCTTTAATATTAAAATGTAAATACGTTAATAAATGCTTCAAAAATTAAATTAGAAAAGGAATTTTTACAATAAGTTAATAATGTTGGAGTTTCAAATAATATTAATATTAAACATCAACTGACTTTTTCTTCTGCTACCAAATTTATTGATACGGTTATGCTTTTTTTTTACCATCTTACCGAATATAGTTGTTTTATACAGTGGGCAAGTCATTACTATAACAAGAATAGATATGTTTACAATATGAAAATAAATTAATAAACTGATACTATAGCTAGCATTAAATAAAGAATTAAAGAAAACAATTACAATACAGTTTTGTTAGAACATCTTCAAATTATATGCCGCTTACAGTATTTGTTCACATAACCCAAGAAAACTTGCTTTTTACTATCTTTAGATGACCTGTTTCAGTGTTGTTTCTAATTTATAATAGCAAACAGTACATACGTATTCCGTACATACAAAATAACTCGATGTTCCACAGCATCATGTAATACTACCTAATTTACCTACTAATTATGTAGTTTCTTCTACAACGAAAGTAAAAAGTCAACACGCCTGCTTTGTCCCATATATTCTTCAAGTTAATAATAAATTAAAAAGCTGGGTTGTTATTATTTCTAGCATTTCTGGTATTACTTTAATAATATAATTGTATAGTAAACGCTTATAAATAACACAAACATACATTTATTGTAAATAAATTATTATATTCTACCGCCACTTTCAGATTAGATCGTATATGTAACTAACTTTCCTTTTTGTATACATTTATTTAACAAACCTGATTAATAACACAGTGAAACAAATTTGGGAAAAAGTTTTGCGGACAAAAGTCAATGGCATTTAATTCTTGGGTTCAAAAGATGACGAACTGCCAACGCCAAGGGATTATTCGTTATTAGCGCAAACTTTTATTTTATACCGATTTGAAGTCAATATAATATGTTCAGCGGTATGAAATATCTGTCATTTTTCATACTCGTTGATCAGTATAAGTTTAATTATAAACTGTCAAATGCACTCACGCAGTTCAGATTAACTTTGAAAAACATTTTTAAATAATTTTTAAATCAATTCTGCAATCAAAATTAAGTATTTCTTATTTTAATGGATTTAGTGCAAAAGAATATTATAAAATCTATTTTGATAAGATCCTCTACATCAAGACAAATCACTCGATATGCTACAAACAATTGAGCAAAGAGTCATCATAGAACCGATGGTAAGCAATGGATACGGAACACTTGGCAATTACTTCTTAGGATTTTTATTCAAGGCAACAAAATCGTTTCCTAAGCACCATTTTATCCATCTATCTTCAATGGTTTAATTTTGAAGTCAATTTTCCGTCTTGCGAGATGTCAATTTTTTCTTATTCCTATTTCAGGATGGTATCCTTCCACCTTCTTTTTAGCCTTACAAACAAAGCTCGCTTGTTGTTAATTAGTTCCATCATTTTCCAAGGGTTGGACACCAGTACAGATATTTTCCCAGTTTGCTCTTAGTGTTTTTGAAAAGGAATAGCATTTGCTGTTGGTTATCTTCGCTTCCGATAAGCCAAAATCACTATATTTTCCACTTTATTAATTCTAATCTTTCCTACCTCGTTGCCATGTTATCTTCCTAGTAAACCTATTTACGTTTCCCTAAAGGAATTTCTTTAATGATACGTTAAGAATCCAATTTTCATTAGTTCGCATAAAATATTTTTCTTTTATTCCAAATTCCTTTGACAAAAGGTGGATTTTATTTGAAATAGATCAGAATTTCTTTGGAATTGATATTAAGAATATCTAGTTTATTAAACTAAATTACTATATTAAATTCTAATTAATCCAGATCAATTTTCCTTGTCACTTTCCTAGGCTATTCTTTATTAAAGTCGATTCATAAATCTTCAGTTTTTCTATTATTTTAGATTCGCGTTTAATTATAATTTTCTAAACGTTTAAAAACACTTTACATTTTCTTTATTCAAATTCTTTGTTGTGTTTTCTAACAGGCTTCTTTAATGTTTTTCTTTTTTTCAGCAAATTCAGTTATGAAACAGACATGAAATCTTAATTTTACAAACATTTACAAATTATTTCTTTTCAAGTTTGCTCTGAATAAATTTTAAATAAGATATTGTTTTAACTTTTGCCATTTATTTATTTCGCATTTTTCTAATCGCTTTGAAAATTGTGTATAACTTCCAACATTTTGATTTAAATTTTGGTGCGATTATTCTAACTTGGTACCTGTATCGGATGTCTCCAAAGTTTTTTTGATTCACATAGTAATTTTGATGATTATTTTTTATTGTAACGCCGACCCATGCTAATTTTATTATGTTAAAATAAGTGACTTATAAATTGTTTTTATGAATACTTACCTGATTATTACTGATATATTGATGCTTTTGAATAATTTCTTGTTCCTTTAATATTTGCAATCTTATTTAATGTAATATTGATATCATTGTGTTCTTGTATTGTGTATATAACCTCCTCATTTACGTTCAAGGACACTGCTAGTTTAGTTGGGCTAATACCAAAAAGGTTCTTATTGTAGAGTAACTAAACTACATATATTCTAACGCAAGGTTACGTTACACTTTTCATTGCTAGTCCCACATTTACAGCATGTTGAATCTTCCTCTACGCCTATAGCGACAGTTATCTTCTTAGAGTGCAATTACAAGACTTAAAGGTCCTTCAACCTCATTTCTGTTTAACTAATTCACCTTCTGCCAAGTTAGGAAGTTCAATAGCCCTAATATAACCTCAAATGCAACTGCAGGAGTCGTCCTCAGGTTATGCCCAAACAGGCCAAGTGTTGTAACTTGACCCACCTTTGAATGATAGTGGTGCGTCACCAGACCACTAACCCATATTGTATTCTTGATCTGATAATTACTATGTAGAGCCAGTAAAATATCTGAAGATTGGTTCCACAACATTTACCTACTACTCGGGGCCATTGCCAGAATGTTGCTGTCGACTTGGTTACAACCTTGTCAACCAGTGACTTCCAGCTTAATCTCCTGTGCAGAGTCGCCCCTAAGTACTTGATCTCCTGCGCGAGCGTTAGAGGTCTACGACAAAATACAGCATTCTCTCTAACAGATACAAAAACGGCTAAAAGAAAGTGGTATGTTATCAAGCTGATAAATCAAGATAGAATCTTATTAATACAAGCTGATTCACCAGTGTTGATACACCTAGTAGAGTCTGAGACGCAACCCATTATACATCTCCACTTCACTTCAACTTTACAATAAGTTAACCAAAATTTGTATTTTTGAAGACTATTATTTCTACAATTATTTAGTTTTATGGTTAAAGCAACGCCAATCACCAAGTTTGCAATACCCAATAACGCTTTTATTTCTGGATATTACTTGTAACGTAGATAACATATTTTGTATTGTCAAATCTGAAAGTGGCGAATAGAAACAAAAAAAAAACAGAAGAAAAAATAAAGATTTGTAATCGACTCACCAGGTACCGTCTCCCCATTAAACCTGATATCGACTCTGTGAGACAAAGCTTGGTGTGGGGTAAAGGCCGCCTTAAAACGTTGTCCACCTAAGCTTCTAACACTGGATGTTACCTTACCACCTTCTACCAGAATTTCCAAGTCACCTGAACCAGCTCCACTTCCATCAACTAATCAAAATACAATAAATTTTCTATTTTAATAACAGTATTCAACTCATATTTTAATGTTTCTACTAATATAGCAAAGTCTTCTCAAAAAAAATGAAGAAATCAACAAATTCTTTTCTTCAGAAATTTAATTTTTCATTCATTGGCTCATCTGTGAGATCAGCCGGATTTTCTAATACCTACTCTCAAATTCAACAGGTTGTCCTAAAACCCCATCAGGCACCGGTTGAACTTTAATAGCAGCAGCTCCACCACCTTTACTACTAATTCTCTGCCCACTATCATACACCCTCTCACCGACAGTATAATTCTGAGAATTTGACGAATAATTCTGAGAATAATTCTGTGCGTAAGTCTGCGAACTATAGTTCTGCTCGTATTGAGCAGATCGACCATTCTCTTCAATCTTTCTCTGTTGTATTTCCTTATCTAACTGTGCATTAGTCAGATTTGCAACAGATTCAAGACTTCTATGCGATAGAATGTTGCGTGTTTTTGCAATTGCATCCCAAGAATCACGTCTAGCTGAAGCACGATCGTTTACTCCTGATACTTTTATTATTGGCGTAGTATCCACTCCAGCATCTGTTTGATCGTAAGAACTAGTATTGTATGTTCTGCTTTCTGTTACTTTTTTATCATAGCGCGAAGTCGATGTATAACCAGGACTTGGACTTACACGCTCTACGAAATTTGGACTGTGAGAATCAGAAACACGCAAAGCTGACATTTTGTTGTTGTAATTAGATTCGAATTCCGTTTTCTTTGAAAAATTTGGACTCGCTGTTTCGTATCGACGTTCGTTTAATCGTTTACTCGATATATAATCGGGACTTTGTGATCGATTATAACTGGGACTCTGAGCTCTTGGAGCAAGAGATGGACTACTAATTCGAGGTATTGGACCTGGACTGCTTGGTCTTAAGCGATCATCGAAACTTGGTGAACTTCCAGATAAACGATTTTCAGACACTGTCAGTTTATGGTAATCTTGTGCATATTTGTGAGTATTGCTACCAAAACTAGGACTAGCATTCTCTCTATATTTGGAGTAACTGGAATTTTTGTTATTGTAAGACGAATTCAAATGTGTCATATGATTTATAGGACTTGGTGTGTTAAGTCGACTTGATGATGTGGGACTTTGCCTGTAAGTTGTATTTGGGCTACTGTTCGATGATTTGGAGCGTCTTTGCGTACCAACGCGCATCATAAATGGCGATCCTTTTACATCATATCCATTAAAGTAAATATAGACCTGTAATCAGATATAACTGTAAAAATGTATTACTATTACAAATCTAAGTAGTACTAACCCGGTGTTTGCCAGCACTCTTAGCGGTAAAGTGAACTCTGTACATAAAACCTGTATTATCAGCTTTTTCAATTCGACAGTGTATTGATCTCTTGTCATGAACTATATCTGCATATACCTCTCCGGGTACACCAACAGCATTGCAGTCAACATCAATAATATGTGGAACTAGCGGTAAAGCTCCTTCCAAACCAGATACTTGAACACCGTTGGGATCGAATACAGAACATGTAAATGGTCCTCCCTGTTGAGAAATGTTAAAAAATGTTAGTCTATTAAATTCGAAACAAGACAAAAATAAGCTAAAAGGTGATGGTCTGACCATCTGACCGAATAGATTGTCCCTTGAGATAAATCATCATTTCCAGGAGAGTTATTCGAGATTTCTAATTATATTTCGCTCAAGGACGGATTGAGAACCAAGACAAAACTCATAGAATAAATGGTCATTTTCGGGAGAGCTATTCAAGAATTCTGATTATATTTTGCTCAAGGATAGATTGAAAACCAGGACTAAAAAGAAAATGAGACTGATGAACACTTTATCAAAAACCAAATCATAGATGGTTTTGGACTGCTACTGAGTTCTTGAGAATCTTAGCTTGACTGATTGATAAAATTGCTTTAGATAATTAAGATAGATAGGAAAAAATGATCGGCAAGGCAGCTTTCAGAGGAATATTCGTAAATACTGCAGTGCCTACTTGGAATTCTCAAAAAACGAAAAGTGAATAAATGTCTGTTAAGAATTACATATCTGGTGTTAACTTTTTAAATTCACCAAAATAAATTTGTTTTCAGCAAATTGCATTGTTAAGAAACTACTAATTAACTACTTATAGTTAGACCAATCCTAGATGTTTAAATGTAGATTTAATAGTTTACTTTCATTTGCTCACAATAGTAGCTTATTTAACCCATTTTATGTTACCATCACTGTCATAACGGAAAACAACAGACCGACTACATGAATACTTCCAAAATACAAATTTCTAGAAAAATCTGATGAACTCGAAAACCCCAACGCTTCAGAAGATTTCGCCAGCCACACATCCATGTGAAACAGCTCATTGACCCGAAAAGCCTGATCAACCCGAGAAATGTATTTCTCAATATCACTAAAATTTGATATTCAGAAGTCCATCGTACAAGCATTGTTAATTAATAAATAGCTGTTTTATCTTAAACAAATTTAGCCAGGTACTTCAGATTTGGATTCTACATCAAAAACTAAAAGCCACGTAGTGTCTTCGTTTTTTTGGTAACTCTTCGAGAACATAGTCAAAATGACCAACATTATTTGAAAAAGTAACAAAACAGAGTTTGTTGTGGTTATGCTTTACATTCCCAGATGTTTTTATTTCGATTAACTTCCTTTTTAATTTTATTTTGTTGGTGTTATAAACAAATTTTTGTACCTGATAACGTCTTCTTATCGTTGCTAGAGAAAGATAAGTCTTGACTACCATTACTCCTGTAAACTGCGGAGAAGTTCTGGTAGTCAAGATTGAAAAACAATGATCTAGATGACATTAACTCATTTTGGACATCAGGCCATATTCTTGTTTTGGGTTATCTTGTATATTATTTCGCAAAAATAGTTTGATCCCCCTCCCCCAAAGCCGGAGTTACTCTGGTGGAAGGCTCTAGGCAAAAATTGGTAGTGGCCCCATGTAAGGGCAGAATTTCCTAAAACAGATTTTTAAAAATTTGTAAAGGTATAGAAAATCGAAAGATTATATTAATAATTAATGCTTGTAAGGAAAATATCAATGAATATATTTAAATGTTTATAATGCAAACATATATTTTTTGGTGGAGGCCTCTAGACACTGTCTCGATTACCTACACGGTAAATCCGGCCCTGCGCCCCCTTCCCATTACCGACTCAGAGCTAGTAAGCAAACAGTTCTTTTATATTAGTTAGATTATTAGCAGGATCACCAAGTTTTTTTGGCCGTAACAAATTAGACTGTAAGAATTTTTTGAGTTTCTGCTGTATACTGAAAGATTACTGTACGAAGACTCTTTAGAAAATAACACACCAGTAGACAATAGAGCACAAGAAAGTTTCCAAGATCTTGAAAAATACATGAATTTACACAAGAAAAAATCAAAAATAAGAACAATACATTTCTTTAGAGAGAATATGTTTTAAGCCAGAAACCCAAGTGACTTGGTAACAGCACCATCACTCTGGGATGAGTTCCTCTTCGGATATCAGGATAATTTATGCATTTATGATATGCATAAATATCGTCAGAATCTTCTATTCATTTTTGACTCTTTTTAGATTGTTTGGTAGATTAACAGTAAATGAAAAACAATAATTAAATAATAAAACAAACATCTAACTATAAATATATATAGTATAATCATATACCCTTCTATTTTAAAGGTATAAGTACTTAGAGGAATTGATAGAAAAATTCACATTGATCTTGCGTTAAAGTGAAACATGGCATTTGAGATCAAAACGGGCATTTAAATAATAATAAATGTTCTCAAATAATTATAATGGTGTACCTGAATCTGTCTTCCTTGATACGTAATTTCAATTCTCCATTCTCCTGGTTCGTCAGGTTTAAATGTAGCACTATTAGTACCATCTACAGTTTGTAATGGGCAATTTAAAGGACGGCCATGTGGACTGTAAGCTGTTACACGAATATCTTCCCTCTTAGGTGCACCTATTGCAAAGAAACAAAATTAATTATAATGAAATTTAAAAATACAAGAAAATTAAATGTATAACCTGTTGCGTTGACTAGAACTTGAACAAGTGATCCAAGAGCACAAGGTGCCATTCCTGGTGGTGCAACTTCAACAAGCGGTGGTAAAGCTCTAAAGTAATGTTTTGATGAAACTTCTTGTGATTCGTAGTACACTATTATCTCGTGCATGCCCACTCTCTGAGGTATATAACTGCCATGACCTTGCTTTAGATTTCTTATTGCATACAGTTTATTATCTGGAGTTCTCACTTCTGCTGAAAGGTGCCTGTATGACAGCGATGAATCTAATATTGTGATTTGGAAGTGCGTCTAAAACAATAACACAAAATATATTTTTTTTTCAAAAAAATTATATAAATGAAGGACAAAGTTAAATAAATAATAATAGTACTCACTGGTTCACCAACACGACCAGAGGTACTATCAAGCCTAACATTAATAAGATCGTATAATGGTGGTCGTTCTGGTATCCACTGATAATGAGCAGCGTAAGCCATTACACCAAGGTGTTCTACGTGCGTATCAGCCATGTCCTTTGCAGATAATATGGGCTGTACACCTACAATGAGTCATAGTAGCATTTTATGATAATAACTGGAAGGTCGGTATATTGAATAAATAATGATTTTGTAACTATAATAAAATAAAATTATTTTAATTACTTCGTATAGGTTCTTCTCTTATGTATTTATAATATTATGCATAAATTTATCAAAAATTCAAGGCCAACACGTGTGTTTCAATAATAGAAATATTTGAAGAATTGCAATTAGAATTTAATTTGTTTTTTAAGAATAATTACATATTATAAACCCATAGAGTAAATGAAGTGTTTTCAACATTTAAAAAAAATTAAATTTAAATGTGATTTGTTTATGCAGTTTTTTTTATTAGTAAATTGATACTCAAGGCTGATGTATGTAAATGAAGTACTATGCGTATGCAGTGATGATATGGTGCTATTGTATTGTAAACATTACTGTATACAGGGTTCTTTATGATAATAAAGTTTTACAGTTTAAATTTGCTTCATAGATTCTATTAACTCTTTGCTGTCGAAAAAGTGCAAAGAAAACATTAAACAATTATTAGCACTTATTCAAAAAAAATGTTAGCTAGAAGAAACACAGTTGGTAGTTTTGTGATAAATAGACAAAGAAAAAGATTTGAATATCTGAATTAAAACTATTAAACTGTATTTCTTTCAATAAAAACGATTTCTTATGCAACATCAGTCTTATTGGTTAGCAAGGAAAATCGAGGATAATTACAGGTTCTTGAATCAACAAACGGTGAAAAAGATATTTCCTATTCCAAACGTTGAAGAACAGTTCGAGTCATTATTTGGAGCAACATTGTTTTCCAGTTTGAACTTAGCTCATGGTTATTTACAGATTCTTCCTAGTGAAGGTGTTGAACCTACAACCGCTTTTACTACTCCAGATGAGACGGCCAATTAATGGTATTTGGACTAATTAACTAATGGCATTGTATTGAGACATTTAGGAAATAGAGTCGTATTGAATCATTTCGACGATATACTAATACCAGCAACAACTTGGGAAAAAATGTTTTGTAAACTGTCTTTAGTGTTTAAAGGTTTACAAGATGCTAATTTGACTTTAGGTGTTGCAAAGTGCCGATTTGGAGTTAGATCTGTAGACGTTTTAGAATTTACTATTTCTGGGCAGGGAATTTCTAAAACTAAAAGCTATTTCTGATTTCCAGGTACCTAAGAATGTAACAGAAGTACGGCAGTTCTAGGATTTGAGTAGCTTTTTTCGAAGATTTGTCAAGAATTATGCAATTTGGCCAAGAAAAAAGCAGGTTTTATGTGCAGTCAAGAACAATATTCTTCTTTTGTAAATTTACGACAAGTACTGATTATTTACAACTCCTGTCCTTTAGTTATACAATCTAAAAACAGAGACAGAAGTACATACAGACGCAAGTTCTTTGAGTTTGGGAGGTGTTTTACTCCAATCTAATAATATTGGAGAGCTTCATGGAGTTTACTATGCATGATAGGAAACTACCGATGTCGAATTCCGTAATCAGCCATCAAAGTTGAAATTAATGGCAATTGTGCCGACCTTGAGATGGTTAAGAAACTTGTTGTTGTTACTGAATGCCAAGCTATAATATATTTCAATACACACAGAACAAAGAATCTTCAGTTAGCTAGATTGTCTTTGTTCATGTAAGAATTTGATTACGAGATTAAGTATCGCCCTGGTAATAAAATAAAGCACGTAGATGCGTTATCGGGAACACCAGCTGGGGAACCAAAAGAAACAATGGAAAAGATACATAAGAAAAGTTGGAAGTTTTTACTGTTCTGGCGGAAAAAGAACATATTTTGATTATTCAAAGAAGTGATCCAGAATTGAGACAAAAATAGATAAAACGAGAGATCAGTTGAAGAAAGCAATGAAGGAAGAGGCTACATATTAGATGAAAGAAGACTTCTGAAGAATGTAACTGTCGAGAAAGATAACAGAATACTTCACGTAATACCCAAATTCGTAAGGAAGAGTATAGCAGTAAAGCTTCGCAGTTTGATGGGACATTTTAGGATCGATAGAACTGTGACAAAGATTATGGAAAAGTATCGGTTTCCGAAAATGAGAAATTATGTGAAGAATCATATTAGAGCCTGCGTGGAATGTTTAATAGGCAAAATTCCAGGTGGTAGACAACCAGGTTAATTACATCCTCTTTCTGTGCCAAACCGACAATTTGAAAGAGTGCACATAGACCATTTATTCCCATTTGTTTTAAATAAGAAAAATAATAAGTTTATACTAGTTATCATTGATGCATCAACAAAGTTTGCCTGCTTAAAGAAATGTATGAATCTGTATGGGACGCCAGAGAGTTACATACGAGGTGTGTGAGAAAAGTAATGAGACTGGCAACACTGCGGGAGATCTGGCAACGTTGTGTCTACCGGCCTGTGCTAAACCGGTTTGTTTATCGCTTCCACTTCCTCAGTCCGAGTTACAACTCCGTACAGCTAACACATTATTTTTGACAGCGCCATCAGTGAAGTTGTGTTTTTGTTGTGTGTTAGAGAAATGGAGCATCGGAATTTAGAGCAACGTTGTGCAATAAAGTTTTGTGTTAAACTTGGTGAATCCGCGAGTGTGACTTTTGAAAAGTTGAAAAAGGTCTATGGGGAACAGTGCTTATCAAGAGCACAAGTTTTCCGCTGGCTCAAATCATTTTTGGACGGCCGAGAACACGTTGAAGATGAACCTCGCTCAGGGAGACCTTCAACTTCAAAAACTGACGAAAACGTTGAGCGTGTGAGGGCTTTTGTGAGATCAGACCGTCGTTTAACAATAAGGATGATGAGTGAACAGTTAAATTTAAACACTTTCACCGTGCATCAAATTTTGACAGACATCATGACAATGCTCCGTGTCACACAACAATTTCCATCAGTGAATTTTTGACCTCAAAACGCATTACTGTTGTTCCTCATCCCCCCTATTCACCTGATTTGAGTCCTTGTGACTTTTTCCTTTTCCCGAAATTGAAACATGTCCTAAAAGGACGTCATTTTGGAATTCTGGAGAACATTCAAAAGACTGTGACCGACCAGTTAAAAGCCATACCAGTTGAAGACTTCCAGCGCTGCTACCAAGAGTGGGAACAACGACTCTGCCGGTGTATAGCTGCCCAAGGGAACTACTTTGAAGGGGATAACATTGTTGTTTAAAAAAAATAAAAACTTTGGTTAGTACGAAATCAGTCTCATTACTTTTCTCACATACCTCGTATGTCAATACATCAGAAGAATCCAGAAATTTTGTATGTAAACATACATTCAGTTCAACACGTCAAGTCAAACGTGTTTATCGAACCTTATTAGCTACACTAATTACAGAAAATGTAGAAAAAGGTGACCAGGATGAACATTTTAGCAGTAATGCAACAAAATTTGAATGTAGTCGTTAACAGAACTACGGAAAAATCATCATTTAGGATTTTACATGGATTGTAAAGATAGTAGTCCCAGCAAAGTAGCAGATAAAGAAAAGGATAAATTGGACAATGCCAGTAGAAACACAAGATAAAATGAAATAGGAAATTAGAGAACATCAAGAGTAAAGTCAAACATGTTTCAACAAGAAGAGATTTTTAGAAGATGAACAAGGTAAATTACAATGAAGATATAGAGATCCATTTTTGGTAACTAAAGTCCTTCCTAATGATACGTTCCATATTTCAAAAATCAGACAAAATGGCGAAAACATTATTCGATGCACGACAGTACACGTATTCTAGCTGTTATTAGTTTTGTGATAACCACAGAAAGAAAAAGATTTGATAATTTGAGTCAGAAATATTGAAGATTTCTATTTATCATTATTCCTTTGAGTTTAATACAATTAGGATAGGACTTGACCAAACAATTCAGATCTTATGTCTTATGTTATTCTTTCAAAATTTTTCATGCAGTTTTTAGTTTTCAATATGGTTCTTTTGTTACATTGTTTTCGTCTTAAATAAGATTGTGTTTCAAAAGGCAAACTATAGTAGTGTAATTGAGTCTGGCGTTCGAATAAAGAACTTTATAATATAAAAAAAACTTGCAAACCTTATTAGGGCCTCTCTGATATTTACACATTTTAGGGAATTAGCATCAAGACAACGACAAATTCAATACCATTAAAAATATTACGATAGGTATTAACGTAATTAAATCTCGTGAATGAGACAGTAGCAACACCAAACCTGGAAATTTAACTTGTGAAATCATATCTATTTAATTACTAGTTTCCACTTAAGCCTAACCATTGGACTGTTCTTGAGGAATCTTCCAATACAGTAGTTAGTAATAAAGTAAGAAATTCAGTATGAATGAAGTCAGACCAAAACAGACGCCCTCTCATCTGACTTTCTATATTTCTGTGATTTGAAATACAAAACGACGCGACGCCATCTGGGTTTTCTAAACTAGATAGATCAAAAACGGTGAAGCTACGCGTAATTATCTAACTATTAGTGTGTACATGTAGACACCTTTAAGAGTAAATGCCTCTAATGAAGCATCTGTCTGTTTAGACAGTAATCTACCTTATTCAATAATAAGATAAGATATTTTGATTTTGTCCAACAAATATATTTTGAAGATCTTTGCTAAAATATTGTTTCCAAAATGATATTACACCTTATCTTAGTGTATTTTGAAATTGCTGATGCATCTTAGATGCTATACCTGTTTGTCCATAATCTTAAATACCACACTAAGTATAAATGTTCCTTTCCAAAATATTTTATTATTTAATACTGTGAGATAAAATTTAAAAAAATCTAAGACTATATGTAGAATAAATTCTTAAATCGTAAAAAAATAAATCTTCTTTGGTTTGATGCATCTCTAAACTTAATCGAAAGGTACCTTATATGTTTAGGCACAATGTCAGTGAAGAAAAAACGCTACTTCCCCTTCTATTGAATTAAAAATTAAAAAGCTCACACGTCCAGATACCACCTCGTTAGGGTTTTGCAATCTTGTAGCTTTCACTAACCTATCTACAAACCTGATGACATAACACAAAATACTCGACTTCTTTGTATCGGTAGAAGTATGAGCTTCAGTAATTGAAACGCTAAGTTCACTCCGTTCTTGTGTTTTCTTTTTGAGCAACTAATAATAATAAGTAGGTCTGAATTCTAATAGTCGTGTAACTTTGCCTACCATTTAGTATCATTAAACGGTAAACCATAGTGTGCTATGGTACTCCAGCTAAAAGATCGATGTCATAGTTCTTTCTTAATGCTCAGACACGATGTGCCTACGACCATAGTATTTTAGATAGTTACGTGAAATCACCACACAAGAAGCAGATTTATTATTCTGCTACAGTTTCTGACATTAGAAAATTCAATCGTTTAATAATTTTAATTTTTCCCTCAATTTTAGTAAAACAGTGTCCTACTTTTTATCGTAAATAACCCTGTATAACTAATAAGTTTAAATTTATAAATTAGAAGTAATATTTAATTAATAAAATACAAATAATAATAATAGAAAGTTAATTACCAAGACGCTTGCCAGCTTCTAGAGCTTGATATAAGTTGGATTCCCAATGACTTGGATCACTTCTAAGTTTATCAGGTGCCGGGGCCGATCCTCCCAATGATCTAATGATCTCACATATGGCCTTACCATCATTCCAGTCGGACTGCAACAGAGTCATAAAGTAATTAAGATGTCATTCACTTTATTAATTACAATTTTCATACGTTAAGCAATTTTTAAAACTTCCAACCAAATATAACCAACAGTCGTACTTAAATCTCTTTGCTGTACATACATTAAAATCTCTTGTATTAAAATGCAATTATTGTTTTCTTATTAATTCTCATGATAGTGTTTCACTTTAAGATTTTTAAATTTAAGATTAATCATACATGAGTTTTCTATATATAAACAATAACCTTGAAAGAATTAAGATGAAGAAAGCAAGTCGCAAATTAACAATAGACAACAAAGAATTGTGAGGAAACAAAAGACCTTCTCATGAGATATAAATACTTGAAATAATTCTAAATTATTTTTTAAATTATAAAATTTGTTATTTAGTTTACCAAAAAAATAAACAAACAATATTAATGAACATAGCAATAAGAATCTAGTATAGTTTGTTTAATAGATTGATTGGTGATTCATATACAGATATGATTTTATAAAGTATAAATAAATAAGAAATTAAGGAAATTTATTTTGTTTCTTCAAAGATCATTCCCGTAACCTTGTTTTTGAAGAAAACAATTATGAGTAGAGTTGTCGTGTTCCCACCGAATTATTTATATGGGATACCCAAATTATAAGCAAATTACTACAAACTTTACCTACATATTTCGATTTGCTTGTTTATTAATATTTTTCTGTTTTTGCTATGAAGCATTCACTATTATTGATTATGCAAGTACAACATTTACACATGTCTGAAGTTTTTTGTAACTTGTAGACAGGAAGAACACATACTACAACATCGTTACAAACGCAAACGTTCAGATAAATCAAATTGCGCTATACATTTACTTGAACATAATCACCCAATGATTCCACAAAATAACATAGCATTTTTATACTTTTGCCCCCATAAAAGCAAGTTGGATGTCATAAAAGTTTTGGAAATTTACAGACACAGACAGACACAAGATAATTTTAATCAACTAGCTGAGCTCATAAACTCGTCATTACTAAATGTTTTGAAAAAAATCGAGTTGCTCAAAAACCATCCTTGATATCTGGACTGTGATCGAGTGACTTATTCTAACATTGACAATATGTAGTTTCGAAACACGTTTTGGGTTTATTTAATAAAATCATCTGTAGAACTTTTAAAAACCTGTGTTTCATTTGGTTTGGTTTAGTTTCAGCTCCTCACAAAGTCTCAGTCCTCTTTATCCTGATAATAGCGTGTAAAGTATACCAAGCCCTGTTTAAAAAGTATATGCAGTAAGAGGGTATTCCCAAGAGTTCCATCCTCCAGCCCTTCCTCTTCACTTTTTATTACCAGGACGTTTCCGACCCCCGAAACACGGACCAATATGCTGACAACATCGCCCCATAAACATCGTTTCGTAACGCCACAGAAAAATCCCAAACCTCCAAAAGACCTATACAAAAATAGGTAATAGGTCATTTTGTTTCCCTGTTGTAACCAAAACGCAATCGAGAAATTTAATCATGCAGACGTCCGCCTGGAACATTGAAGCTCCAACGCCTCAAATTTTCTTCTTTACCCACGTTGAGGTGAAGTGACAGTTGAAGTGCTGGCTAAATGTTGTTCAGCAGATTTACCATTTTGTCACGACACCGCCATCTGTGACCGTTCGACTCCGATATAACGAGGTCATCTATAGAAGAATGTTCAGTCTAGATCGTTTCTACCTTCTACGTATTTAAACATTTCCACACCCCCTTCCAGTTCAAAAGACACAAAAGCATCTTTTAGCGAACCATGCAGTTCATGCTGATATCATCAAATACTAATAGCACTAGATGGGGGAATATTTGTTTGGAGATTTCTTCAATATTAACAACAACAGAACTATTTATTATCGATAAAATGACGGAGAAATTCATTAATTATTAAGAAGATTGCATTAATGAAAAATCACAAAATAATCACAAGTACAACATTGTTCACAGCAGAGCGCAATTCCAGATTTTTTGTATTGTCAAAATCGACCATCAAATCTGCACGCTCAAACAAGAATTGTTACTAAGTAGTTACAAACACCGCTGCAGTTACTGCACTGTTCTCAACCATCATCCAATGGTTTGTCAAACAGCATCTAATGTTTCTAACAATGACATTACAAATCTCTTGTTAAAGTTATGTTGCTTAAACAAATTGAAGTAGGTTCACCGCGAAAATGTGCTTAGACATACACCGGCCTTCTTAGTAACACTAACAACTTGACCTTAAAATTGCAAAAGACCTCGAAACTAAACCCTTGTAATTGTACGTGACTTGGCTTAGTGGTTAAAGCAAATAAATGCCGGAACATGTCAACGTCAGCAGTGCCTTCCTCACCGACATCAACACAGCTAGAAACCGCCGCACCGTGGTACGCAAAATATCATCGAAATAAAATAAAAATAAAAAATACTGCATCAGGCTGCTTCTGTGTGAGTCAAGTGTCGCCATCACAGATAGCTTGGTGAAGAACAGAACCTGATTATGAATCAGCATAGATAGCCTGATAGAGAGCAAAGCTCAAATACGGGTTTCTGAGATAGTCAAACAAAATCCATAAAGAAACACCACCAGGGATATGAGATTAGCACCCATCTGGATTATTAGAAGCTGATACTTCCACTAGTTTAGTTAAAAACATTTTACTCGGTTTACCAACCAAGAAAAGAAGCGATCATTGTACTGCAATGGATGGGTATTATCCGTAAATAAAGAACCCTAAATGTGGTGAATCTTGCCAGGAGAAGTCACGTTAAGATAATCATCTCATTCCACAGCAACCATAAGATGCAGCCATGTGATGTCTCCGATGAATCCTTTGAAGCTTTATTGTTTGGCTGAGTGTAGCTACAGTTCGATTACGAATGATGCAAGCAGTTCTTAGGTATCTATCTGATCTTTACCCACGCAATAAGCATATCTTCATTTTTAGGAGACTTGGTTGTTCCAGTAAATGCAGAGAGTTTATTCACGTTATATCTCAGCATTTCCATCAGTACCCTCAGTTCTCAAAACTCCATTTATCCATAACAATAAAACGCTTTTTTATAGAACGAACGCAAAATGCATAGAGAACTAACACTAGTGCTGAGGTAAAAGTTGTCAGCTTACCTTACAAACAGCTTTAAACCAAGTAAAGGCAAGAAATCAAAATTATCCAAAGTTCAAGACCTCAATAAGTATCGAAGCTTTTTGATTTACACAGTGCGCTGCGTCAAAAACATCAATATTACGCAGAAAATGAATTAGACCTAATTTGCATAAAATGTAATTCTCTGCATTTTACGTTTTTTGCTCTGCAATACTTCCAGAGTCAGTATTCAAGTAAAATTAAATCTTGACATCCTTGATCGGCGTTGACGTCACTAGAATTAGTATATAGCACGAAGGGGGCAAGTGACACATGTTTTAAAGGTATTTTTATATTCTACACAACCAGGTAAATGTTCTAGAAATCTATCAATTATAGATTTCAAGAGAAAAAAGGCCAACTTTTCAACAAGATAGTCCACCTCCGCATTTTCATAATTATTTGCGTGCGACAGGTTTTGGATGAACATTCTTCAAGGTATTGGATTGCAAAAGAGGTGTACAGACAGATTTTTTTGCGGACAAATGCCTAAAATAAAAACTTTACGATTTCAGAAGAGGATTTGCAAACAACCTGCATTAATGCAAGAAAGTTGGAAAACAGCCAGAAGTAAACTTTAATCTTTCGATAACTTGAACCCCCCCCCGTGCTAGCTGTTTAAAATTTTCAAGGAAGCTGTTATAGAACGCACGGTAGTGGATTTTGGGGTATGATTTTTTTTAATCAAAATCCCTCCCAAAATTCAAAATTCATCCGTTCTGTCAACGTTTTTAAAATTCATTTTATGACGAGTTATTGAGGGGCCAGGTTTTTATTGAAACATGTGTACAACAAGAAATTAGTTTTCTACGTCAGTAAATAGGACATATCTAACATTTTAAATCAAAAGAAGAAACTGCAGAGAAATAAAGAAGCAAATTATGTTACGACTTAATTACCGGAACATGTGTATGCTATTCTTTGAGTTTTTATGTTCCTAAAATAATTTTTATTATACTGCAGACCTACATACTACACAACATAACCTACCAAGGTTGCATGACCTCCGAACAAGACATAAACATTCAAGGACTTGGAAATAAAAATAATTTACCCTAATTTGGAACTATACGGACTGCCCATCTTAGTCATCAAATTTAATTTACGAAATCAAGACAGTTTCAGATACAATCTCAAATTGTTATAATATTGGCATTAAATTAATAAATTCTAGACGATTGTGTAAGATAAAACATTGCATTATTTACTTACGGTAAAATTGTTAACGCCTCTCTCAAGTCTGGAATTAACCCATCTTAATGTAGCATGAAATCCTGGAGATCCTGGTTTCATGAAGTAAGATAAATATGTCATTCCGGATAGTTCATCCAACCATGGTGAAGCCAAATATTCTGGTTCAAGTACCGCAGGAATACCCAAATCTCGTTGAGCAATATTCATAGCTCGACGGCAATTTTCGATTCCATTATTTTTATCTGAAATGCGAGAATAGCAATTGTAAGTTGTACTTATCTTATAATTAGATCTGGTATTGTTAAGAATAACACGATGTTTCTTAAACTGGCTGTTAATAAAGTAGTTAAGGTCAAGATATTTAAAGTAGTTTCACTTTAATTTTTGTTTTTTAGTACATATTTAAGACACTTTTTGAATAAAACAAACCTAATTTTCTCCAATGCGGGAACAGTCCTGGTTTACAGTAATCGATAAGAGCTGAAAGAAGGATTCCAGAATTCCAATCCGTGGTTAAATTGTTAACTTTGCATTCAGGCAATACTGCTTGTAACCACGCAAGCATTAATTTACGTGGTGGGAATTTAGACCGTCCAATTTGATATCGAACAATAAGAGACCAAATCAGGCCAAGTATCAGTTTTAGATTTCCATTGACTATATCCACATTACCTGAAAAAAAAATGATCAAATAAGCTTTAGAAAGTTATAATTGATTATCAAGTTGCACAAGAGGATATTACAAAGAATGTTTTAAAGTTTAACAGAGGTGTGAATGTTAACATATAACGGAATGGTATCTGCATAATCAAACAAATTGTTTAGAGAGTATGTATAACTAGCTATTTTAAGTTTTAATCAGCAATGAAATAGCAATTTTTAAAAAAGAATTCTGAGAATATAAAGAACAAGTAATTACTTAATTAACGTAAGCATCTTAACAAGCATTTACTTAATTAAGGAAAATACAATCACTGGGTTACCTAGTTTTTTTCATTATATAATGAGACAATAAAATTGAATTTTATATAGTCCAAATCCCACGCCGTTAGTAAGTTTTAAATATCTTGAGAAAGAGTGCGATTCGAGTAGGCACAGTTCCTTTCATGGTTAACCATGTGGTGTCTGTTTTACTACGTAAACAACAACGTCTTGTTCTCGTCACATTTGTTCTTAGTAAATGACCAGTCATGGAGGTAATTAGAAAATAGTAAAATAGACTTATTTGGTTTTGACTGAAAATGGATTCATTATTCACAATATTACTTGTGACAATGAAAACGTAGATAGAAATAATCAAGAATCGACACATTTTTTGTCATCATGTATACGTAAAATTCAAAATAAACAAGAAGAACAATCGCTACTTCTAGAATTGTTTTTAAATCATTAAGGAAAACATTTAGTTATACTGAACAAAATAAAAGAATTGATAACTGCATCAACTAACAGCATCAGAAGGATTAATTGATAGATAAATAATGGGCAGAGACGAATTAACAAAGATTCAAACATAAATACACTCACATGTTATCTAATAACCGTAATTCATCGCATTTTATTATTTGTAAGGAACTGTGAATGCGTTATCTCGTTTTAAGTTTTATTTTTCTTAAACGTTTATGACAATATTCATTAAAATCTTTTTTATTTCCTTTTTTCTTGTGGTCAGACATTTGATGCGTTTGTAATGTAAAAAAGCCACTATTTTAAAATGCGCCAAAGTGGTCCGTTGGAGGCCTTGGCAATGTAATAACGAATATAACTCGCATAACAGTGTATACATTAGAACAAGTCACATACAACCCTCCTAGCATAACTGAAGATTTCTTTGTCTGCGTAGTCAGTGTACGGAAAACAAAGATTATGGTTGATTGTACTAATACTAATCATTTTAAACTTTAAAAACCTAACAACTAACACAAATATCACATAACTCTGCAAAATATGAATGTAATAATTTTTTTTAATTTTCAAATAAAAGCTTTGAACAGTCACAATATAAAAAACATGTCATTTTTGCTCTTGAATTAATCTTTTACTAGCATGGCAATATGACTAGTTAATATCTTTACTTTGCTAATAAGACGAAGTATATGTTTCTCTAAAAGTTTGTTTCCAAATATACTCAACTATCTTTGAATCGCCTTTAGAAGAAATCCTATTGCTCACATTATCTTAACCTTGATACTAAAGAGTTTGATTCAGACAAACGTTTTTGTGGACATGTTTGAATGATTACTTTTCAAGTCTTTTGCCCCATTCTAATGACAAATACAATACTCTTAGATACTTGAAGTTTTGCTGTTGGTTGTTTATGCCTAAAAGTTTTCGATTAGTCTTAATCTCTTCAGTTCATCTAGAAAATGATTTGAATATGTAAAGATACCACAGCAATCATGATTCAACCACCAAGCCACTTCTGACTTAAAGAGATTAACTTTGGAACGAGCCATTTGCCCTTCTTAGTTCTCCTCAAGTCTATTTTATTTTTTAAAGCCAAATATAACTTCCTTAAAACATCTTAGCAAGGCAACTTTCTTTTAGATCAGTGTTTACTCTGCAGACACTAATATTTCGTGATAGCAAGTTTGAAAATTATGAAAATGTATAGTTTATTAAAACAGTACCCAAAGTTTGAACATAGTTCAAATTGAGACTTACTGCCGAATATTTGCTTTTGCTTTTTCAGCCAATTGGAACCCTTTGTAAGAACCAATTGTACAGGCGGTTGTTGTTTATTGTTATTATTTCAATTACCTCTCTCATTTCTTATTTATTAGATGGCATAGTGCAAGATGACTGCTTTTAGCATTAGTTATTAGGCCATTGGTAAGTCATATACCTCTAATGTTGAACATGAGGAATTTTGTAGCAACTCCTTCTCCAAATAGAATTATGGAAATAATTTTAACCTCTTGGTGTTTTTAGATTTGCTTCAATTCAACAGCCAAGTTCTGATACTTAATGGATTTTCTGCGCTCAGTTGATGTTAGATTGTGGGTGAATAATATTCTGACGTCTATTATTACAGCAGTTTCTAGTTCTTGTTAGCTTGTTCTTATCCTGTATAGGAAATTTCAATCTTTCAGTTACAGAAGAAAGATTGATTACAAGTCAGCTGTAGATTAAGCAGTTGCATTGGATATCGGCCATGTAGTATTTTGCCTTTCCAGACAGACAGTTTATCAACGTTCATTTAGATTTGTGTGACCTGACTCTGTTATTAAGGGAAGTGTAAGATTGAATCCTTCGATTTTATTATATTTATCTAGCAGTGGGGCACTTTTCAAGTCTAAAACTCATTCTAATATCATTACTAAATATAGTCTTGTGTTTATTAAAGATCGCAACTGTTTGGTTGACTCAGTAAATAACTTGAACTCGTTCATATATACAATAAGTGACTCTATTTGAACTCGCCTTGCATTTGCAACATAAATCTTATTTTTGTGCTGTCAAGTAAAGTTGATAAAGGGTCCGGGGCAAGACAGAACCAAGTGGAACTCCTTGAAAAACGCCTTTCTTTAAATGAACACTACTCATTTTGCAATCAGAGAACTGGATCAAAAAACTTGGAGTAATCATGATCACCGAGTCAATGACTAGCTGCTTCAAAACTTTCCTGATACAATCTTCTTGTTCGAATGCAAAGATGCTATTAATCCGGAAATGATCACAGATTTTATTATATCTATGAGATGTGAAGAGTCTGTAAAAGAATAGAAAGGTCTGCAGTTCTTGGGATCATTAGTATCATCCTTATGTATGAGATGCGTTATTACTGTAGTGAGGAACTATGGCAAGTGCTGAGGATCTTTTACAGTTCTAGAGTATATTTCAGCAAGCAACTGCTTTAACCAGAAGCTTTACAAACTGTCCGATCCCATCGCTTTCCAGTTACATACCCTATGAATGATATTCTGAATGTCTATAGCAATAAATCGGCTAAGTGGCACCTCTGGTATATTTGATGCTTGTTTTGTAACTTAATCTAACCACGGGCACGTGTCTGCATGTGCGAGGTCTGCCCAAACCAATTCCAACACTGGATAAAATCGTTGGTACGATGTGTTAAAAAAATCAAAGGTGTTTAAACTGTTTTTAAACAATTTATAAAAATTTTTCTTGCTCAACTGAGGCATTCTGTAGTTTTGGAAAGAAGCACTCTAGTCTTAGCTTTTTGTTTAGCTCATCACGATAGTTATTATGTATTTGACTAAAGTCAGGATAGTGAAGAGAAATCTTTAATTTCTCCCTGGCGTCATTAATGTTTTTTTTTAATTTTGACTCTGCAATAATATAAATTTGAGCGCGGAAATAGCCAGTTTCTTTGGTTAACTAGACGCGTTTTCCATAAGGAGTCTTTTGTTAAAAAGTGGAACAACATAATTTATCAAACAACTAACAGTTTAACAGTGGGTGAGTTTCGTTTTAATGTCTAGGTTGAGGTTTCACTTAGGTCTTCATCCTTAATGTCTCACTCTCAGAGTCCTTTTCGAGTCGGGCATATAAAATCTTGCAAATTTATTTTAGGCTTATCGCACTTTTCAGACAAGTCTGCCCCTCTTGAATAGTTGGAACTTCTTAGATTTTTCAAATTGTCTAAGATTTTTGACTTTAACCAAAAATACATGCAGATATTCTTGGGTTACGTTAAATTTACCTCAGTCAAGTCAAAGCTCAAGGTACTGTTTGTGCAAGTCTCCGATGTGTTGCTTTTCGTAAAGTAAGACATGCCCAAGTGCTCAAGAAACGATGCTGTTCTAGAAAGATGGAAATGTAATCATATCATAAAGATATAGAACCGGCATAAGCCATTCGTCAACAGAGCTGTACTGACCAAATCTGTCTGTTGACAGAACTTTAATTCACAAGATTTTTTACAAAAACGAAAAATGTAAAAGCTTCGTTTCAGTTTGAGAAATAGTTTCTAGTAATTATCACAAACATGATTAAAAGGTTTGGTTAAACTGAGATAGACTAATTAAATGATTTTAAAAGGTATTATTTGATGTTGTTTAAAGTTTGCTCTGGAGGAGGATCCATTACCGAGTTTTGAGCCAGTGCCCATCCTAATATTGTTACATTACCGTTTTGAGCAAAACTAAATAGCTGTTACAAAAAAAGAAATGTTTTTTCATATAACCACGTGAAAGTGCAATTTTGGTTGTTTCAAAATCGGCGATTAGATTGTAAAACATATTTAATATAAATTCAATGACGATCAGTAAAAAATTCTAATTGTATTTCAAATCACACACAAAACATTAGATATGTATTATATACAAACCACTTGAAAATTATACATAAATAGCACGTTTTAAATGGACCATACTAAATGATGTAATCTAAAAGATATGCACATTTTGCAGTATTCCTTTCTTTTCAATTAAAATACATTACATATTATCTAAAAGCTTCAATGGTGAAAAGAATTGCTGAAGCCCCGTGATGCAAAGACTAAAATATTTGGACACATTCCAAATACATATTTGGGTGTTTTAGTTTTTTATAATTTGTAGAAAGTAACCATTGTTAACCACATGATGTATTTGCATTAGAGCAAGTATCATCAATGCTTGTGCAGATTGCAGTGTTGTTTAGATATATTAAAGTTGTTTACTGTCTTGAAGTGTTTTTTGGAAAAAACTAGTTTTCACTTTATTTGTTTTATTTTGAACTGTTATGTGTACCACATATAGCGTGTTCGAAGATGAATTGCTATGAAGACAAAACACACAATTACATCTTTTCACAAAGAACATTTCTGGGGACTTTTTCAAGAACCAAAATATAATACAAAAGGCACAAAGTATTTCGACATTTCCAGAGCATGGTATACAGGGTTATTCAAATTTGAGGTTAACTTTAAAATCTCAGAAACTATAAGAGATCGATTACACTGGGACAAAAACTCTGCCATGATTTGATATTGAAGGTTATGTACATTTCATCAATACACCATATCATGCCCCCTAGATCATCTAAACTCGGTTTGTTAACGAAAATGCAAAACGTAAAGCACTTCTTAAAACGCTGACAAGAATTTCACTATACTACGTCGATGTTTGAACGAAGAAACAAAAAAAGGTATTCTTTTGAAGGAAGGAAGGAGATTATTCTAAAAAATCTGAAGTGAACTTTTGTCCAGTTAATGTATGGTAATTTAGTTACTCGAATTTATTGAGTTGTTTTCTAATGCCTGACATTTTTCAAATTAAAGTCATTTATTAGAGTCCTTCACCTCATAGTCTATATCTAGTTTATATTATAGTAAATCCAAAGTAGAGAAACTATGATGTAACTAAAACAAATTGATTAGTAGTAGATTAATACAGTCATTTCTTTATAAAATGTGTGTCGTGGTCAAATCAATACAAAATCAAGAGACAACTTGCTTTTTGGTCACGGTATGTGTTAACATTTCATTGTTATTCACAATTAGATAAAAATAAATGTAAAATTTAACGATTTTACTGTAACGAATCGATCGGATACAGGATGTTCTGGTAATTTTATTGTTCGAATAAAGTCAATACTATTATAATAGGTTATGTGAAAGCTTAGTTCAGAAATATCTCACAGGTGATATTTATTACTATATTTGTCGGAGTTTTCACTTAGTAATGATTACTTATAATTTCTCTTTGAAAAACTTATTCTCTTTTATTAGTTAGAAGCAATCCACTCTCGTACTAAATAGCAATAAAACATAAGTAGTTGTTTTCTATTTCTTTCATTAAGATTACCGAGTAGCTAAACATGAGTCATACTTTTTGAAGATTCTTGTGCAATAATATTTATAAGACAAGAAATACAAAGCTATAGAAGAGGCTTAATATTCGAATACATAAAGAAGGAAAGGAAAAGATCCAATCATAAAAAAGACATTCAGTTATTTTTTTCTATAAGAAATTAATAAAATCTTTTGAGTTTTGATAAATGGTTCTTCATCCATCTAGAAAGAAGAAAGTAATGATTTTCAACAGAGCAGTTGTCCTGGTACAAAGGACAATATTAAAGTACCAATACCACACTGTCTTATACATAGCCTTGAATAGGAGGTCCTTTCCTTCTGAATAAGTCTAGAATATGCAAGAAAATATTGCATCTGATAATCAAATTTGACCAAACATGACCACTTGAATTGTTAGCCCTATTAACGTTATACACACAATTTTACAAAAAAGGATTTTTTGTAGCAGTTCAAAATAATCTTTAAGGCGCTTATTATATTTTGTACTAAGCAGTAAGTTATAGTTAAGAATAAACCCACAATCCTATAACTAAACTGCCTTATCTTTAGATTATAAAAATAATCTAAACAAATTATTGTTTATGGTTATGATTTTCTCAAACATGTTGAGTGAATCTTTAGTTTTATATCAATATAATAATCAAGGTTTTTTACACAACTGAAAAACAGGACTAGGAATATACAATTTTCTGTTTCTTTTTCCAAACAAATATAAAACTTCAAAACTGTTTACTTAAATTCATCATTTCCCATTAGCTCCAGTTGCCCTTGCCGCCAACTCTAACCTAGGCGTGATCGCCTTTGACAAGGCCTGCACATAGGTCACCAAGTCCGGGTCAAATAAACCCTCTCGAGAATATTTATGTACTCCACTTGCCGCCCCAGACGATACCGCTCTCTGAGTGTCTTCTCCAACCACAGCTAATGCCTACAAGATCCTCTTTCAGGAACTTTTCTGATTAAAGGTTTCGTTTCGAAAGCGGAGAATTAAATCCAATCTGGTCAAAACCGAAACAATTCTTCTTCGACATAGAAACCTTACAACTCCAAGATTTAAACCTGATAATATCCACCCGAATCTCTGAGAGTTTCTCCTCGACGTTTCTTCAACGGTTAAGTACTTGGGAGATCTACCATAAATTGGTAAAGGGAGTTGCGGCGCTATATATACATAGACCATCAGCGTGGTAGTTTGCGGCGTTTTAACCCCTACAGTTTCACACATACAAGAATTTCATCCGACCTGTCATTGACTACAGATTCGCCTGTTTCTTAACCGCCCTCGTAGACTGATCAAGCAGCTTCAACGTAAGAAGAGGATCATCTGAAGTAGGATTCTTGGTTTGAAGCGCGATCATATTTCGGTGAAAGTTTACGACCGTGTCAGGACGCCTCGAATTTCATTTATCACTACGTGACAAAGGTGATCGACCAAGACAGAGTCGCACCCCTCCAGAAAACTAACAAAAGAAACCTTAATCCAAAATAAAATACCCTCCAGCCATCTTTCTACAGAACACTAAGAATCTTCTTTCTCGCCTCAATTTTACCTCCATAGCTTATAGCTAATCCTACCAATAACCATCTATTTCTGCCATAAATTCAGACACACCTAGATAATAATAGACCCTGCCCATCTAAACCAACGTTTGTTATTTCCAATACCTGATTCTGAATCTACATGATAATACTGATCTTGTAAAGGTTTTCGAAGCCCTTCGACATCTCTGAGTGTTTCTAGGGAAGTCGTTTTGTCATCCGGTTTATTTTTCTGCTCTTTTGTCTTTCGTACTTAGTCCTCGTCGTCACTGCCAGTTGTCAAAAATAATTCCACTTCTTCAGTGACACCATTTCTAATTCACGAGATCATCGATGGCACGCCTCGAATAGAAAGTTTCGTCTGTGGAGATGCTTGCGGTGGAGCCCGTCGGTTTCCTTCCCTTATCTTTGCCTGCTTCAACAAACGTTCACTTCAGTTTAATTAATTGCTTCGGACAAACGTTGCAGTTCAAATTACATGATTTCGTCCATGTCGAGCTGAAGAGTTTCTAAAGCTACCACTTCCCACCAGTATAGTTTGCGTAGAAATAACACGAACTAGAAAGAAATACTGACTTTAGGTTACTGATGTATGTTGTAGACAGCACTGGACCTAATACAAATCCTTGAGGTACATCCAAACGTAGTAATAGAAACTAGAAATGTGTGGATTTTTGACTTTGTGATATTTGTTTAAAAGATAATTGGTAAATAATCGTATAGCACTGTTTACTAAACCGATTAGTGATATGGTTTAGCGGGTCAGATATTTTGATATAATATTTAGTAAGACCAAACACATAAGTGTTGTCTTTATTGTTTCGCAAGCAGTTATAGTTAGGGTTTCGTCATTTATTAAACTCAAAAGGCTATAGCAATGATTCTTTCAGACCCTAGTTATTCAATGAGTATTATATTAAATTGTTCTAGAAGATTTTGCTTCGCCGAACCATCTTTAGGCCTTCGGGAAACGTTTTTCTTTTCTTCTTACCTTTCTAGGGAAGAAACGGGTAACCACGGTTAAGGTCGCCTTTGGAAACGAACCAGGCTGCACCTTCCCATAGATGATTTGCGGTAGCTCAAATTCGGGATTCGCCCTCCATTAACCTTCTCAAAAAAGCTAAATACAAAAACGGGTCAAAGTTCGCCTTCCATTAATTTTCTTAACACAATCGAATACGGACATGAGTCAATCTGAGCCCTCTAATGATAGGTCGTTACCGAATTATCTGAAAGCCTCTTCCCTACCCCTGCCAACAATCAAAATTCCACCTCCATACAACCGGTCCTGAAATACCGCATATCTTTTAAAAGAGACTAAAAACGGTGGGTGATGCCCGATTCGCCTAAAAAACTTTCCTACCACTGTCAACTACATTTCAAAGGTATTTAAGCAACTGACTTAAGGATTTACCTCTTATTTCCAAGGTCCTTTCATCGAATCCTTAACAAAATTTAAATAATGTGTTTATGTTAAATACTTTGATAAAGAGTCACAAGACGTCTGAATAAATAGTTATACATGTTACTAATTGTTTTGTTTTTGTATTGGAACCCTCAGTGTATACATATCTAGGAAGTCCTTTCGGTTGGATTTTGACTTAAATTAGCCAACTTGGATACTTGAGCAAAATTTTTGTTTAGTCTTTCCGTGTATTGTTTCTTACAATTTCTAATGACAGTTCTCGTTAGTTAGCAATTAGTTTTTATTCCTGTGTGGTCTTATTTTAACTGAAGCAATCCTCTGTACGAAGATGATAAGATGTCAAAAACATTTTTCGATGATAAGAGGCATCATTTCATACTAGTTTTTCATTCTGTATTGAATATAAAATAATAACTCTTTGTAGAACGTTAAGAGGTTTAAGTCCAGAACTGCCAGAAGTAAATCAAAAGGTACTGTTAAGTACTAAGTTTAAATTCTCTAAACAGATAAGCTATCGATAGCTTATTTGGGAATTTGGTTATTTGGTATTATAATTTACAGCGCGTCCCGCGGTATACATTCAACATTTCGCCAATGTATAGTTTAGGTTAATACAAGTCAAAGATTTTGGCAATTCTCAATTCTACTTATCAAGAGTTTTAATCGTACATTATTTAAGATAGTTGCCTGCCCTGGCCGAGTCTTGTGCCGAAAAATCTACGTCGACAAGGTTTTGTCGATTTAAATTGAACATGGGATGCGTATCAAGCCACACGCGCGGTGGTTTAAATCGACGAAACTGAAGACCATTTTTAAAAATTATTATAGTGGGTTGGTAAAATTATAGATTTTGAAATGAAAATTTGCGTTTTTTTATTATTTTCAGTCTAAAATGTCCATATCTCCTTCAGATTGAGAATAGCCAAATATTCACTTTTTATTTTGACTTGTAATGACCCAAACTATACATAGGTGAAATATCGAATGCATATCACGGAACACCCTATATATGAAGAGTTTAGAATATTGTTACAGAGAAACATTTCGGATTAAAACTATATGATAATAGGCTTTGGATTCGAGTCGGGTCAGCTCCCAGTTTTAAAGAATCGAACTTACAAATTTGTATCGGGCCAATCGAATCGGTCAAGGTTTTCAGACTGGTCAGACAGATTAGTCTGTCCGGCCGATCGTACCCGTCGAAGCTTTTCAGGCCGATTGGGCTTTTCGAATTGATCAGGCTTTTCAATAAAGAATGTTACCAAGTTTGTTTCATCAAGTTTGTCACACACGGACCGGGCCGAGCCGGACCTGGATATTTCGATTCGGGGAGTGGTTAGCATTTTCCTCTAATCTCTTTTAAGTAGGATTTAACGTTATCTTAAGAATAGCCTAATACCTTTCCTTCTTATAAATTAATAAATAATTATTATAATGATGTTACTACAATTACTGCTAAAAATGAGATAAAAAAGCTAAACTATGTAGTTTGCGTGCGTTATCTAAATTTGTCTTTCATTATGTAATTTGAGAGTTTACAAATTTTTAATTTAATGTTATTAGTTTGTACATACAGCAATAATAATTATTTATTTTAAGAATTTCTTACATTCACATTAATAAGGATTATACAGTAGAAAATATAAATTTAAAAGAATTCGTGAAAAGCTGTGCTTAATGACTGCAATACCTAAATACAAGGATGAGCAGGCGGTATGTGGTTACGTAAATGATCTTATAAAATAAAATTATTCAAAAACGTGCCTACTTATTAAATAACTACTAACATATAATTTCAATGTCAATAAAATCAAACCTCCGCCGTTCTAATTAATTAAAATATCGTATGTAATAATAATGATAGTAAATTAATAATAACTAATCAGTGCAGATTATATATAAAATATTGAATTACAACTTATTGTTATTATTCTTTCTAGTTTCAGGTTTTCAAGCTTGAGTAACATGCGGTGTGATGATATAATTATCAATAATAATTTATATTCAGATTGTATCAAATTAAGACTTTCTTTTTTCATTTAAAATTTTTTCATTTTGAAGAACACGTACTATAACTGAGCCGGAGGTACAATTTTCTTTTGATTTTATTAAAGGTGAAAGTGAGGCCTACATTAAATGTCTCATATTATGATTATAATTCCACCAAATTTAATTAAAACGAGTATTAATTCCGGAAATGACTTTTTTAGGTCCATTTCTAGAAACCAACCGGTTTTTCTTTGTAGCCATTATTATTATTATCACAATTTTATTTATTTTTAAAATGTATTTCGTTTTTTTCCTATTTAACATTCGTCTATCTATTCTTTGTGTCTTGAACTATGCATAAGAATGTGTATGTAACTGCTCTTTAACGGAACGCTAGAATAATCTGACAATTTGAAGTCATTGTACAGAAGCACCATTTATTTCTGCTAGGTGTATATACACGATTTTTTCGGCAATTAAAGGTTATTTGCAAAAAAGAACGACTGCCAGATGGTAAGCTTTAACTCTTTCTTAACCAAATTTCCACAAATTAATCTACAGGAAGAGAAATTTAGTTCTACATTTATAAAATTAAAAAGAGAAAAAGTACTTTAAAATTAATTTTCAAAAATTAAAAATAATTAAAAACTAACGCTTAAAACCAATATTTCCGGATGTTTAGTCTCGAGGTTAGATTTAATTTGCTGTACTTCCTTTATCTAGTTAGTACCATCTAAATAAGGAAATCAATTCCATATTTAATACAGAAATTGCTTTTCGAATTAAAAGTATTATTTATTTTTAGTTTTCACCTTAATTTAAAAAACATGTATGCTTCTTAACTTGTAATCATCATCAATTATAAGCAATTACGAAAAAAATATTTTTCCGCTTTAAATATTAGATAACACTACGCATCTATTAAAATAATTAATAAACTACAAGATTTAAAAAGATGACAAGCATAAACAAATAGCCTCAACATTCTTTTTCAAGTATAAAGAGACGTTTTTAAATAAAATTCTTCTCCGATGATGTTACCAAGAGTGATTTTGAGGTTAAAATACTCAAACAACTATGGATGATGACATCATTGCAGACGCTTTTTTGTGATATGAAAGAGTTTGTTTTGAACTGATGCAGTTCTTTAAGAAGTTGACCAGGTATGTATACCTATCAACCATGTGACCATGTGGTGCTTTTCGTTAACATCTAAAATCTAAAATAAGGATGATGTCATCACAAACTGTAATGCAAACATAGACGAACAAAAATGTGGGTTAGTTTAGTCCAGTAAATACACTAAAAAGCAGAATTGTAAATTATCGTAACTATCCAAATCAATGTGACATACCTAAACAGTTACAATGAACCCACATTATTTTAAAGTGTAGGTTACTTCGCGCTCCTGTAGTATTTTGTTTTGATATTTTTAAAGAATTTTGTTGACAATGTAGCAAACAGAAACTTTATCAATAAATATTACGTTTTACAACTAATCGTTTAGTTAAAAATAGAATTCATCGATTTTACTCATCTTTGGGATATTTCTGAAGTAATTGATAGAGCAATCGTTCACCTACAAGGATATGTTATTGAAGAGTAGTTGGGCGTTAGAATCTCCTCATTTATGATGATATCTAGAGAGCTGTCACTTGCAATTTGAAGATAAAATAGCAATGCATGTGAAAGTCTCGGAATTTTATACGAAGTAATCATTTGCCATAGGTCAAAAGCTGAATGATTAGCATAATATTTGAACTATCAGCGCACCTCAAAAAAAAAACAGACCAATCAAAAACTTTTTTCTGTTAAATTCATTAGAAATCTTCTAGAAATAAAATTCTTCATCAACCTAATAATCTAAAAGTTGAAAAAACAAAAAGTAGTAATTTGGCCAAAAAGCAACATATTAATAGTGAAGAAGTAGAAGTAAGAAACAAAAACCAACTTTCAGAATTCTACTCTACCATATTTACCACAAATATTTAATCGGGTACGTAACTTCAGATTTAGGACCCAATGACAAAATTCTGTAGGCTCCGAAGTCTGAAGCGGTTTTGCAATAGAGAAAATGTTTGTTTGTTCGAATAGACCTTCTTGGCCTCGATCTGATTCTTCTCGTATTACTTTCCTAAGTTTCGATAAAAGATTGTTCATCCCTACCTTCGTGCATTCTATGCTGAGAAGTTTTTTCTTAGTATAAATGGATTACTCATAACGCGGTTCAAATGTAGCAATTAGGGCCATCAGCTTTTGACCCGTTACAGGCACTGATCAAAGAGCTTTCCGTCAAATCTTATTCAATCAAAGAGGCTTATTTAAACGAACAAGTAAACGGATAATTAAACTTCATCAAAATCGGTTACAAATAGTTCAATAGCTGTGACTTTTCTCTTGTTAATTAGTTATTTAAAAAGTAACCAAATCTATTGTACTTAGATACTGAGGACTAAATTTCGGCAAGATGTGTTGATATCTAGATTTTTGTTTGTTTGTAGAAACTTTATACGTTCTTGCTGACTACAATGTATCTGCATGGCCCTAGATAACTTATGTTTTTGCAGATCCTCATGAGGTTCTTGCTAACTCGTAAATTTCTATAGAGCTCTAGATTCTTGTAGGTTGCCGATTCCTGGAAGACTCTGAATTCTAATTCAGACTTCTGCTGATTTCCCTAAGAACTTTTTGAATGGGATCTTAATTCTAGTCAGTCCGAAGCTCCATGGTCTCTTTATCTTCTAGATAGTTACGCCAACTGGCGAACGAATAACGATATTCGCAGGCTTCATGTGCAAACAAAAACAATGAAAATTTAAAAATGTCTTTTTCAAGTTTGTGTATAAGAGAACTCTTGAAACTGCATAATTATAATATTATAGATCAGGTTGATTAGTCTTACTGTTTTATTTTCTTTTGACAATTATGAAACCCATGGCATGTTCGTAGTTGACGCTCTTATGATATGAGAAAAATAATTTCAGAATTTCCAAAGAATATTTTTTTATGGATAGAAAATCAAATTCCCATTATAAATTTCTGTATAATTTTCTTGTTAGAACAAGTCGAAATATACATTTTCTGCCAGAAGTTTATATTTATTCCATTACATGTTAGAACAGCGTTTCTCAACCTTTTTCTTACGAAAGCATAAGGCCCAATCTGGACTAAACTGAAACTTGAAATCAGATTAAAGATTGCAAGCTTAAAGCTCTTGTTTCCAGAATTTTGCTATCAATTACTACTAGTTGCAAAAATTAACAGTATCTGCGTCTGACATTAAAAAACAGAATTTTAGGCTTATCAGAAAAATCAACTATTAGTAAAAAAT
>VTPC01000018.1:0-46685 GCA_011009095.1 Ignelater luminosus
GCTTTTCTGAAAGTTAGAAAATTTGATGGAAACAACTAAAAAGCAAAAGCTGAATTTTAATTCTTTGTATGTCATAAATACAAACGTTAAGTTCGATAGAAGAAAATGTTTGCAACAAAACTAACGTTTAAAGAACATTCGATGGAAACATCTTTAAACATCAAATAATTTTTACCAAAACATCTGGAGGAGACTATACTCGGTGCAGAAGAGTCATCCAGAAGAACGAGAAAAATTATCAACTACAAGTCATCAACTTCTAAAACCTCAGAACTAGGAGTCCGTAAACTCGGTGGAGCTTTATTTGGCCTAGGAGATCATACGGTGAGATTCTTTTTACATTACTTGTACGAATATTAAGCAAAATTTAGATTTGCTTAGAATTGGTAGTCTTGCTTTTCGACATAATTCAATAATAGAAAATAATCAGGCTGCCAGAACAAGTGGTCAAGCTAGGCAATTACCCTCATTAGAAATTAAGATTACGGAACAACTTCCGTTATTTACTGCAGAAAATTTCCTTAGATTTATAAATCACTGTGAACATATTATTCACAATTATTATAATGAGAATCAACCTGATAGCATTTGTAGCAAATCAATATTAAATTTAATATCTACAAAAATCTCTGATGAATGTTATTCTAAAATTTCTGTTTCCAATCAATAGTTGGAATGATTTAAAAACTTTGTTAACAAAACATTTTGGAGATGAAAGAGATGTAGAAACCATGTCTTCAATACTATCATGAATTTTTAGAACATTATGGTAATTTTATTTTAACAATCGAACAAGAATGACAATTTTATGGCAAGTTAGTTTTAAAAAATTTTATTCGTAATTTCGATCCACAAATAGGTCTTCATATTGTAAATCAAGGCTACAACTTACTTTCAGATGTTTATGAAGCCATACAAAAAAAAAATCAAAAACGAATAATCCAAAATCTCATCAAATATGTTCAAATTCCTTCTAGTCTTAATAGAAATAGTACTCCAAACGTTTCCACCCAAATCTTTCCGAGTCAGCCAAATCTACTTCAACCAAGGGAAATTCAAAGAAAATTCCCTACAAATGAACAAGTATTTGGCAAACCACAAAATGTTTTGCCTCATCTAAAACAAATAACAGACATTTTCAAAAACCAATACCAATGTCAGGAGTGTCAAACATCAGGAGTAGAAGTGTTCTTTAAACTCAATCTTCCACTAGTTCACAAAATCAACCCCAAACTTTTCAAATCATTTTCAAAATTTCATTTCCGAAGAATTATATGAGACAGAAGAAAATGAAGATTTAGATCAGGAAATTGATAACGAATCTAAAAATTAGCAGGTATTTTTTGAGGACAACAATGACACTGACGAATCTCAAAATTTCCCGACGGAAATTTTTCAAACCAATCAGACATACATAGATTATAAATTAGAAATAAATAACTTTGAGGAACAAAATGTTCTCCCATACATAATTTTACAAAATTGCACAATTCTGATTGATACCGGAGCCTCTTGCTCATTTATTAATCCAAATTTCATTAAAAACAATCTCGATTTAAATCAGTACACAGTTAAAAATCGTAAAATTATTATTAAAAGTGCAGTAATTAAAGGAATGGATATTTTGACTAAACTTAAAGCTCATATTAAGTTAACATATGGAAAAATTCAATTCCCTTTTGGCAATTTTCATCTTTATACAAATCGTTATTATCCAGATACCTACATTAGAGGTATACCAGCAAAATCTAAAACTGAAATAACTGTTTCCTTTAAGCAAAACGGACAACATAAAATTCTACATATCAAAGACTCTATAAATAACTTTGAAATTAAAACTCAAATTGCTAATGTTCAAGATAAAAAAGCAAAAGTTGAAATAATAAATCATTCTGGAGAGATAACACCCTTTTCCGTCGTATAATTCAAAAAAAGATTAGTAAATAAGATTCCGAAGTTAAAAATCTAGAAACTGATTTTCGTTCTAGTCATCTTAATTCCAAAAAAGAATCTGAATTATTTAAATTATTAAAAAAGAGTTCAAGTTTATATTCCACAAAGGTAAATTAAATTTCAGAAACAAAATAAAACACGAAATCAAAACAAAAGATGAAATCTCGGTGTACACAAAATCATACCGTTTTCCAGAAATTCATAAACAAGGAGTTAGGAATCAAATTAATAAATTGCTAAATGAAAATATAATTCGTGAGTCAGATAGCCCTTACTCAAGTCCTATTTGGATCATTCCAAAGAAACTTGATGCTAGTGGTCAAACAAAATGGCAAATGGTGGTAGATTATTGAAAATTAAACGAAAAAACAATTGACGATAAATACCCCCTTCCCAACATAGAAGAGATTCTTGACAGATTAAGCAGATTCACTCTTTTTACTATTTTTGATCTTAGCTTAGGTTTTTACCAAATTGAGGTTGAAGAAAAAAGCCTTCCAAAAAAACAGCCTTCACAGTTGAAAATGGGCATTATAAGTATTTAAGAATGCCCTTTGGCTTAAAAAATGCTCCTAGCACCTTTCAACGTGCTATGATAATGTTCTTCGTGATTTAATTGGAATATGTTTAGTATATATGAACGACATTATTATATTTCAGGTCTAGCAGAACATCTTCAAAACTTAAGAAGAGTATTTCAGAAATTGAAAGAAGCCAACCGTGACGTTCAATTGGATAAATTCCGAATTTCTTCATAAAGAGACCAAATTTCTTGGACACATTGTTTTTTCTCATGCTATTAAATCAGATCCATCCAAAATTGAAATAATCCAAAAATTTAAACTCCCAACGACACAAAGACAAATTAGATCTTTCAAAGATTATGCTTGTATTACAAAACCCTGAATTAAGTGCCTTAAAAAAGGTAATAAAATTGAACACACTCCAAGTTTCGTCCAAAGTTTTGAAACACTTAAACAAAATAATATTAATGAACCTATACTTCAATACGCAGATTTCGCAAAAGAATTCAATGTTACCGTATTCAAAATTCGCTAAAGGTAGTGTCCTTAGTTAAGGTCCTATTGGCTAAGACAAGCCTATTATTTTTGCTAGTCGTACTTTAAATAACGCCGAAATAAACTATTTTACAATAGAAAAAGAATGTTTAACTGTAGTATAGGCAGTTAATCACTTTCGACCTTACGTCTTTGACTATAAATTCAATATTATTACAGATCATAAATCGCTGTTATGGTTATTTAATATGAAAGAACCGAATTCCCGTCTAGTACGTTCGAGACTTAAACTAGAAGAATACAATTATACAATTATTTATACAAAAGGTAAAAGCAATAGTATTGCTGATGGTCTTTCAAGTATTGAAAAAGAACATCTTATTGGAGTTAACGTCAATGAAGAAATCGAAAATGATAATGATAGTATTACTATAATTCATTCTCAAAAAAGTAATGTTGGTAGTAATTTCCAAATTTCAGAAGGAACAATTAATAAATACACTAAACAAAATATCTTAGAATTTAAACTACAGAATAATCCATGTAAATTATTTAAAACAGAAATGCTTTTTAGAAATCATCAACGCAAAACTTTCACTCTTGATAAATCTTCTCTAGAATCAAGTCTAATACATTTTTTAAACATTATTGCAAACCAGAAGAAACAATTCGAATCTATTCCAAATCAGATATAACTAAAGAATTAGCACAATATAGCAATATTTTCAGAACACTTAAAATTGTTTATTACAAACAAATTCTTGACAATATAGTAATTGAAGATGACCAATTTGGAATTATTGAAATGTATCATATAGGGAAAACTAATCATGGAGGCATTCAGGAAATGTTAAAGTCTATTAGTATTAGATACTATTTTCCAAAATTATATGAACCGATTAATCGATATGTTAATCAGTGTAAAGTATGCCAAATTGCTAAATATGAACGTAACCCAATTCCAGTTTCTCCAATAGTAACAGAAACAGCTTCTCGACTTTTTAAAATTATTCATATTGATATTTTCTTTATTGATAACGAAATCTTTCTAACAATTGTAGATAAATTTTCTCGATATTTGCTCATGTACTCTCTCGAAAGTGCAAATCAAACTTCAATCATATTTGAATTAACCAAATTCATTTCACAATTTCCTCTACCTTCCAAAATTGTAAGTGATAATCAAATGGATTCAACTGTCTTCAAAGAATTTTGTCAACTTTACAAAATCAATTATCATTTCACTACCCCTAGATCTTCGACAGAAAATTCAATTGTTGAACGTACTCACAGTAGAATTGTTGAACATTTACGTATAATCAAACAAATAGAACCCCAAGCAAAAGTAAATATTTAGTATCCTTTAATACTAATGGCTTATAATGACACAATTCATTCCTCTACAAACTTCCGACCTTATTTTTGGCCGTATGCAAGAAAATGGGGAAATATTTGAACGAAATCCTGATATTGGAGCTAAAGCACTCTTATCTTAAATCACAAAAAGAGCAAATGCAAGTCTTGTACGAAAATATTAAAGAAAACGATATATCACGTAAAGAAAATCTTGTAAATAAACTTAAAAATAAATCTGGAGTTAATGAAACAAAAACTATTGATCCTATAGTACGTTAGGAACATCTCAAACCTCCAGTTAAAAATCAACAAAACTTTAAAACTATTAATATTGTTATAAGTTATAACTTTAGCAGGGCATAAAGTTCATAAGACCAATCTGAGAATTAGAAGATATTGTGGTAAAAACCTTGATCAATCAAGAATCACATAATGAAGACACCTGTCTTTCTCACTTTAATTATTTTCGTTTGCCTTAATGCATGCTTTTCTGAATATAAAATCATTAATCTTAAAGATAAACATGGTGTACATTTAAGTTAGCAAATGGTAGATTAAAGGACAGAATATGAAAATCAATTTGTCAAACTTGTTAATATTTATACAAATTTACCAAAAAAAAAAAATTTCATTATTATCCTGAAGAATTTCATACAACTTTATTAATTTTAATGCACCGTAAATTTCAAGAAATTCAGAACAAACTATCTATTTCATTCCACAACGACAAATTAAAAGAACTCTATTAAAAATTATGATAATTAATTGATAACCATTTGTTTGTTTACTTATTGTTTTGATAACATAATGAGGAATAATTCCTTTTAACAAGAATAAGAAACTTCCACTAAAATTATTTTTCCGTGTTTATAAAATAATCAGCTGTAATTTTCTATACTAATGAAATGTATTTTCCTAAGTAAAATAATCAATTGTAATTTTCTAGTAAACATTGTTAATCTTCCATTTCATATAAATACAAGTAGAAATGTATTTTGTCGGGAATTTGTTAGTTAGACTTCGATGTGTTTGATAGTTTCTTAAATAAGGTTTTTAAAAAGTCTTGAGTCAAGGTTATTATCATTTCTCGCGTGTTCGATTGGCAGAGGTTTCACTGTACATTCTTAATATAATTCATTGATTTATAAAAAAAAAAACTTCAATAATGGTAAGCACGTTGAAAAGAGTTAAATGTTATCTGTCTCGATATTCGACTAAATACGCATTATTTATATTTGATAGTGTTTTTGGTAATTTATTTGAAATTTTCGTAATTAATTTAAGGTTATTTCTCTGATGTAGAAACATTTCGATTAAAAGTCTGACACAAAAATGAATATACTATTTTTAGTTGACCTAGCTCTGCTCGTTTTGGATAACAGAAGAGTTTTCCATAAAATGAAAGTTACCTAATACTAAATTTTTCTGGTTTCTTTTATTACCGTTTTCTATAGTTTAAAATTCCTTGCAAATATCGCGTTTTATAATTATCAAAATAGAACCAACCTGTTTTTAGCAAACTGATACAATACCTATTATATTAAAAATTTATAATATATTTTAGAAGTGAAATGTCAACATCTTAAAAATTAAATTGAACCAAACGACACTCCCATTAGTCAACAGTTCGATATTTAGGGCAATAATAGATTTTGTTTAGTGGTTACAGCAATATTATTTAAATATGTATAGGGAGCCATATAAAAAGCAAAGTAAATCGATATAATTTAAAGTAACTTACATATGTATGCATTCCGGTATTTGTCAGTTTCATCACTTTTTGATTAAGAAAAACACAGGAAAACCGATTGTAAGATTTCCCGAGCAATTACACACCATTAATTTCTAAACACTATTTGCAAACCGTAATCAACTCCTCGCGGTTAAACCGAAACTAACGTATACAATAAAATGCACAACTTGTTCGTTTATCTATCACATGTGGTTAGATGATTAAATCGCTAGGCCCAGGTGTCTTGGTTCTAATATTAAAACTTAAAAGGTAAAAACAGCTTATACAATAATTTTTATACATAAAATTGTAAACATTTACAACGTCAAATCCTTTTTATATATACCTAACTTTCAGTTGTATAAACAAACGGAACAAAACAAAGGAGAAAGAAGGAAAGGACCCTCGTTGTCATTCACAATAGTTTTTCTAGGGTTCTTGTCAAAAAGTAACAAATTCCCGTGAACAACAATACTTAACCCACATTGACTTTTTCTAAACAATAAGCGTTTCACTCAAAACAGCAATAAAAACAGCATGGGTTAGTTTTATATTGGAAAAATAACGGTCGTCTTTGAAGTGTTTTTTTGTACAATTGAACACTCTTTAACCACCAGTCAGTTATTCATTTTAATTACACTTCAAGGATTTTCATTTGTATGGTTGTTTTTTGCTAACAAGCACTTGCCTAATTCGTTAAAGTTACGCAGAACTTAAATGTTTAAATTTAAATTTATCTTTTGTAACTTTAATTAAATTAAATAATTAAATAAGTAAATGAGTAAAACTGAAAGAGATTGAGTAGAATAACGTATTTTAAATGTTTTTATGACCCCTGTTTTTCTTATTTAATTTAATCATTATATTTTGGATTCTGGGTACCTAAACAATACTAAAAAAACTCTGGAAAAATTAAAACTCTTCAATAAGAATAAAACTTTTTTTGTTGAGGTTATACAATTACTTTATTTTCAGGGGGCACATTGATTGAATTGACTTCAAACTTTCTATTTATTATTCCATCACTGAATTAGGAATAACCAAACTGTTAACATAAAAAGGTTAATTGGTGTATATTCAGTATAAAAAAAAGCGAAAAATTGACTATGGGCTATTAAAGAATAGTAAATATCTGGGATTTAACACAGCCTCCACTTGGGTATATATATATATATACCCATTAGGTGTAGAGGATATTCTTTCTTCTTTTCTATATTTCACTGACTATCTTTTTCCATTTCTTTCGGTCTTTAGATTGTACTTCGGCTTCTTTCCAATCCAGTTTATTTTCCTTCAAAATACTAGCCACCTCTCCATCCCATGTCTTCTTAGGTCTACCTTTTCTTCCTTTACCTATTTTTCTTGCCTCCCATATTTTCTTAACTTGTCTGGTTTTATCTAGTCTATTCATATGCCTCCACCATCTTAACTGTGCTTTCTGAATATATTTGCTGACACTTTCTACTTTTAGTCTTACTCTTATAGTCCATTAGAGTGACATTTGCTACCCTTCGCAAATACTTCATTTCAGCTGCTTGAAGTCGTTTTTGTAGCCTATCTGCTACTACCCATGTCTCACTTCCATATAACAAAGTTGGCAGGTATACTCTCTTATAGACCGCTAGTTTTGTTTTTGTACTAATTTATTTTTTGTTGATAAAACCATTTTTCATTGCATGAAATAGTCTCACTGTCGCTGTTATTCTGTTCTTTATTTCTGTTGCAAACTTTCCTGTTTTATCTATAGATGTTCCTAAATATTCCATGCTGTTGACTTGCTCTACTTTTTCGTCATTAACTTGTATATTATCTATTATTTCTTCGTTAGATATGACAATGATTTTAGTTTTATCCGTATTAATTTTCATTCTTTTTTTGTGTAGTGCTGTTGTCCATATGTTTATGTTGTTCTGTAGTGCTTTCTCATTATTTGCTATCAGTACGATAACATCGGCAAATACGCATTCACTGATTTTTATGTTTTGTAGTCTGTTGTACCCTGCATCCACTTGGGTAAGAAGAGTATAAAGCTGTTCAAAAGTTAATGATGCATTTCCCATTTTTGGTGAATATGAATTTCTAATTGACACCTTCGTTACCAAATGAATCAACAAGTAACTCACTAGAATTTTGCAGAAATCTACCTAAGTCTTGTAATTCAGAGTTAGCTCCAATAAATGTAGTCCCATTATCAGAATACATAGTGTCTGGCTTACATCTTTGAGAGACATTCGCTTGTTAGATTTGACACTAGCTCTAAGTGTATTGCATATGTAGCTTTTGTCGAAAAGCACAGAAACAAACAAACACAACACTTTGTAAATTTGCACCCATGTCCAGATTTATCTTCAATGTTAAAAGGTCGGGCATATTCAACCACAGTCGTATAAAAAGGAAACGTGAGATGTACTCTAGCTTTGGGTAAGATTCCCATTTGTTGTGTCATACCTTTCGGATTTAATTTAAAATATTTAACACAGTTGAATACTATCTTTTTGCCAAATTTCTTTCGCTCAATACCCAATAATTTTCTCGAATAGAACTAAGCAGAAGTTGCGGTCCTGCATGTAACAACCTAAGATGCCATACTTCAAAGAGTAACTTTGTAAATACGTGAGATGTTGAAAGTAAAGGATGCCTTTGTAATAGTCAAAATCTGATAAATGCAGCCTACCACCAACCCTAATTAAACCATTCTCATCAACAAATATACATAATTTACTTAGCTTTAGCTTTAATTTGCTTGTTAGACCGTTAGTCATTAAAAACGTCACCAAGTTCTTGTTGTCGCACCATTTTAACGAGACTAGTCAATGCATTATTAAATTCAGTTACAGATAGTGAACCCATCATACGAATTAGAATTATGAGCAAATCTGAGACAGTAAGCAACAATTCGTTGCAATCTACACAGTTTCGAAAACCTCTCAAATGGAAATGAGCGTATGCGTACCTTGAAAGCTACGAATATCTGTTTTTGTTCTTTGACTTCAGGTAAATTATCAACCCTTTGAAAATCTGTACGAGGCCAATAGTTGTAATCAAGAGATAACCATAAAAATCCATTCCATCACATAGCATAGTATGTTGAATTAATTTGTTTAGAAACAGACATCGCGAGAGAATGTCTTCTGATTTCATACAAGGATTGTTCAATGGAAACACTTTTGATCGGGGTATCGGTGACTTTGTCGCGATGGCAACGGAATTCATTTGAGTTTTTGTGTGTTTAAAAACTAATGACGTATTTGTCACAAATATCTGCATTTGGCTTTTTTCTAAGTATTGTTTCTGAGTTACAAAACGACATTCATGATCGAAAATCCGTCCAAGAATTATTCAGTCTTTGGCAGCTGAAGGTCGTCAGCCAATGGAAATTTATACGAGAATGAAAGTTGTATATAGTGACTACAGTTATTCTCATACAGCAGTGGTTGAATGGTGCAGAAGATTTCGACAAGGAAAAGAATCCACTCAAGATTTGGCCCGTCCAGACCTGCTCATGTTGCTGCATCAGATGAAAATGTGAGACAGCTGGAAGCTGCTTTACGCGCAAATAGGCGTATCAAAGTTAGAGAACTTTCTCAGATTGAGTATCAGCATGGGAACTGTCCATTCCATAATTTATAATCTTGGTTATCACAAAGTTGTTGCGTGGTGGATTCCACGACTGCTTACTGATGAACAGAAGAATTTGCGTTCGGACTTATCATTAAAGCATTTGATGCGCCATCAACAACAAGGTAATGCCTTTTTACACCAAATTGCTGCCGGTGATGAGTCTTGGTGTTATCACTACGAACCAGAATCTAAACGTCAGGGTATGCAGTTGAAGCATCTACAATCCACGAAGGCAAAAAATGTCGGTCTCAACCTTCGGCAGGAAAAGTAATGGTAACCGTATTTTTTTATTACGAGGGTGTGCTGCTCTTGGATTTTAAAGAACCTGGTCTGAGCAATATTCAGATACCTCAAAACGCTTACGTTTCAGCATCAAGAATAAACGTCTCGTAAAGCTCAGGAGTGGTGTCATTCTTCTGCATGATGATGCTCAATCAAATGTGGCTCATACAGTTCAAGATCTGCTTGGGTGTATAAAATGGAAAGTCTTAGAACATCCGCCTTACAGTCCCGACTTGCCACCGTGTGACTTTCATTTCATTTCCATTTTTTTATTACATTTTTAAATCCTGATCTTTAGTACATATCTTAATATTTATAAATTTTAACTAAAGGTGCGGAGGACAAATGTCCGCTATCGCGGACGTCTTCCGTGCACCTCTAGACCATCGATGCGCCTTCTGCGCTCCAATTCTTCAAGCCTCTCGGACTAACAAAGGCGCGACCGCCTCCGGCCTCCAGCGGTTGCCGATCGGGCTAACTACGACGACTCGGGCTCCGTCCTCGCCTTCGGCCTTCGGCGGTCATCAGTCGGACTAGCTTGCGTTTACGATCGCGTCGTGCACGTTCCCCAAACGCGGCAACATCTACGGTATCGAAGCTATGAGGGCTCGGGCTTCGCCCTCGCAGACCCAGATTTTTTAATTAGTGAGGAGGATGAATCAATTATTCATGATCTTCTGGGAGAAAGAGAAAGTACAACGTTGGCTAAAATGATTACAGAATCAATATTGATCAGTTAGGATGTCAACACATTGAGCGAGTCAGCTGGGGATTCTTGAGCTATTCGAGCTCCTGAAATTTCTAAACTAGCATCTACTCAACCTACTGCGTCTGCCTCAAGTGCTAAAACTAATGAAGCTATGCCATCACCTACCCAAGCTTGCAGTCGTTCAAAACGCCCCCGATCGTCTGAACTAATAGAAGAAGAAGGTGCATCACAAGTTTCCACCACCGGAGCTTTCACCGGTGATGTCATAGCAATAAGGAATGATGCTAGAGAATTTAAAACTATGACGAACTAGTTTTCTGGGGAAAGAAACAATTACCTGGCAATTTGAAGGAATTGGATACTCCACATAAATGCGTCCACTATTTTATGATTGACGAACTCCTCGAAAAAATTTGTATGCGCGTCAAAAAAACATCCGAACAAGGTTCAGTATAGATTCTAGAGAGTTGCATAAAGTTTTAGGCATTTTAGTTTATATGTCTGTTCATCGTTACCCAAATGTTCGATCATACTGGGGAAGGCATGCGTTTGAGGCCGTGTTGCGATTTGAAGACATTCGTCATTATCTGCATTACAACTACAATTCAGCAGCAATCGAGAAAGATCATGATGCTATGATTGATTTTATAGAGTTCAGCCACTTGTAACACATTTTAACGAGCAACCTCTATCAGTACCATTGCTTCACCGTCTTTGCGTAGATGCGCAACAAAAATGACAGACGCTGCTCTTCGTCAGCACCCGACAAACAATCCCCATAAATGGGGTTTTAAATTCTTTACTTTTTGTGACTCCACTGAATTTTCATATGCCTTCGAAATTTATTCAGGTGCTGGTGATAGCACTGTTCACGAAGACACTCCAGATCTTGGAGCATCATTGAATGTTGTCATTAAATTGTGCAAATTTCTTGAACTTTATTACTTCCACAATTTTTACACCTCATTGGGTTTGCTTACCTATCTTCGCAGCCGAAGAATATATGCTTTGGGTACTGTACGTACAAACCGTGTGCCAAATTGCAAGCTGTTCAGCGATAAGGCTTTGCATGAGAAGAATGTCAAACGTAGTTATTCTGAAGAGTACGTAACCAATGTATATGCTATTGATATTTCTTCCGTTATCTGGTACGACACTAAAACAGTGCGATTTCATTCGACTTACCTTGGGATAAAACCATTTTTGTCCAGAAACGTGAACACACAGCCACTCAAAACAACATGGCTGAATAAAAATGGAACAATCTTTATAAAGTCGATTGTCGGCACATAATTAAGGAATACGATCGACAGATGGGAGGAGTCAATTTGATGAATGGGTTGTTTGGACGTTATCATATCCGTATGAATACCAACTCTGTCTTTTATCGCCTTATCGATGTGGCCTATATCCTGCAAAAGAGAAAGTTTAGCTCCCTATATTTTGTACAGAAGTGGCGGAATCTCTTTGCAACTATGGAAGTGCACCAGAAAAAAGAAACAGGCTGACCATCCAACTCATCATTAAATCCCTCTCCGAAATTTGCCCAAAAAGCAAACTTACCACTTTTTTGCAATAAATAGTATAAAATAATAAATAAATTAAACACCAGTCTTTGAAAATTCATCCCCAGCTTTCAGGAGGCGGAATCAAGCAATCTAGAACAGTAGAACTCTTTGCATTGTGTTATTAAAAGACTGTGTTTACAAAAATTACAAGTTTTAACCTTTTGTTGTTTTGTTTCTTACAATGTTGCTGTTTTTCTATTATCAAATTTAGAATTTTCTTTGAATGATTTAATTCTAGAGTTTCAAGAGAATTGGCTTTATTTAGAAATGTTTTAAAATTATATAATGTAGGAATGTCCATTACTCTTTTACCTTTTTCCCTTTCTTTTATTGAATTTCTGTCAAGTTTTTTGCAGATTAGATATATGAAAATTGCATCCCATTGTTTTACAGGTTGGTGTAGTACTTCTAAAGCCCTCAAATGTTTGAAAACAACATCTACAAAACCCCTAGTTATACGAGCTGATTCTTTAGTTATAGCTTTTACCTCTACTATCGACTTTTAATACGATTTTGAAATAAGTCTTTTATTGTTGTATCTTTCACAAAGTAAATCCCATGCTAAATTAAAATTTTGTGATGTAAAATCAATAGATTGTATTACATTTAGTGCATCGCCATGCAGTGAAGCTTTCAAATAGTGACATTTTTGAATACTTACTATTGAATCATTGTCATGAATCTTTAAATTCCAACCATTTATTAAAATTACCTCCAAAGCTTGGAAGGTTTATGATAGGTAGCTTAATTGGTTGCATGAAAAATTCCTACATACCTTGGTGCACGCTTGCCGGGATTGAATGTTTCGAAGAAATACCTTCTAAAATTGAATTCTTGTCACTACTTGACTTTGGAATATGTTTATCCACAATGGTTTTAGCTAAAACTAATTTTTTTACATAAATATCATAATCATTAGAACGCAACTCATACTGTTCCTTAAGTTCCTCTGCTATTAAGCATTCAATATTAGTTTGAGCATCTTCAAATTTTACCCAAATTGCTTCATAAGCTTTTAAACCTAACTGACAATTCACAGATACTTTTTTCAATATCAATATTTCTTGCTAGTTCATGTTGTATTCTTACTAAATATTGAGAGAATCTATCTAACTTATGCTTTGTCACTTCCCTTTTATGTAACAATCTTTGATCTTATGACATTTTAGCAAATGATAAATATTTTTCTTTTTTCTAAATCCTGTATAGGACCAAAAATGTTCTGACGCATACTGGTTTACGGGAGGACAAAAGACATTTCTTTCGAAAGTTCGATATACCATTATTTTTAAGTATAGTTTAATATGAGAGAGTTAGGTGGATATTGTTACTAGAATTTTCACTTGGATTCGTTTTTATTATCAAAAAAATATGACATCAAAGTTAAGTATTAAACAAAACCCTATTTCAAGCAGAAACAATCGTACAATGTTTAAGGGCAATTACAAACATATTAGTAATTCAATTGAAACTAATTAGGTACTAAAATTCAATAATAGATCATTTGTAAAGTTTTTAATTATATTGTGGAGACCATTTAAAAATAAAGTACATTTTTATCTATATCTTGAAAGTTAATTGGTCATAACCTATTGTGCCACAGCGACTCTCAAGGCGAAATAAGGTGCGAATGAAGCATTGAACCCTTAATTACATAAACAAATAGATTTCAGCTGCGGTAACCTGCGACTTTGGTTAAAGGAGCCATTAAACTAATGACCTCTCATTTTCTTTGAAATTCACTTACTATTTGCAATGAAGTTAGTGAATCATAATGAGGGTAATTAAGCAATCGAATTGGATTTTTCTATATAAAAAGGGTTGTTTATATTTCTCTGTTGATAAGTCAACAGTTCTATAAGAAGGTGATACTGTATTTTTGAAATCATGGCAAGTTTTAGTATAACTTATCGAGAATTAGTTGACATGATTCTATCGAGTAATCGCGAAGTGCATAAATGTCTCGAAAACATAAAATGTAACTATGCAGAAGTAACAGAGACAGTGATGAAAGAAATGTATCATGAAGTGAGTAAACATTTTTTTCCAAACTTTGGACGAAGGTGGCAAGTTGCATCGCGGAACAAGAAAACTTTCTTGTCGAAGGATGCAGAGTGGCTTGGTGGGATATTTGAAATTACTTCAAGTTCTACGGAAACTGTTCCAGAAAATGAACCAACACCTTCAAAACGTCTTCGTTGTGGACGACTAGAAAAGACATTTGAAGAATGCTGTGATCGAACAAAACGACGAAAAGTTAAAAGTTTGTGTGACAACGTTTCTGAGGAAATTATTACTGCAACCGCTAATAAGATTCAAGATAAATCATCAAGTTGTTTGTAGGTTAGTACAGAAAAGGCTTTGGCTTTAATTCTGGATGCTTCTCTATCGATGTTTCAGTAGGAAGTTATTAGAAAAACAACCAAAGCAGTGGGTTGTAATATCTTCCCACCTTACTATAAAGTGTTGAACTCAAAGAAGAATTGTATCCTACAGATGTAGAGGTAACGGAAGGTTACGCCTGTGTGTGTTTGAAAAAATTGCTGGATCACACTACAGAAAGGATATTAAAAACTAAGACCGAAGTAGAGGTTGCATCCATGTGCGATGAAATAAGTTTAGTGTCAAAATGGGACTGTGATGGTTCGCCTGGTCACAACGAATACAAACAAACTTTTAAAGAAGAAAATGTTTTGGATGCGTGTATGTTTTTTACGCCCCTGGTTCCTCTTCGCCTACATCAAAAAGAAAATAAAACTTTGGTGCACTGGAACAATACAAGACCTTCCTTGACGAGGTTTTGCAGGCCTAACCAATTTGAATACTGTTAAAAAATTGCTGAGAGCACGCAACATGAAATTGCAAGAATGGAGTCTGAAATTGCCAACCTCAACGATACTTTTGTCCACATCAGTGATAAAACCTATGGAGTGAATCACGAACTACTGTTTACGATGATTGGTGGACAGACTGCTCAAACAATTACTGGTACTACATCAAACGCAGTATGTTTTATCTGTAAGGCAAAACCATCGGATATCAATCATTTAGATCTGGTGAGTAATAAACCAGAAAACACAGATGCATTCAGGGTAGGACTGTCGCCCCTGCACGCACGAATAAAATTCATGGAATGCCTTCTCTACATTGCCTATAATAAATCATTCGAAAGGTGGAGGACCAATGCTGAAACAAGAAATGCCAAAGAAGAGACAAAAAAATGATTCGGAACGAGTTCTTTGAGAAACTAGAACTCAAAATCGACGTCATCAAACAATGCATGGGTATCACAAACGACGGAAATACATCAAGGCGATTTTTTAATAATCTAGACGTTACAGCTGAAATAAAATATCAACTGCTTTACATCTTAGCATTATTCCCCTAAGAAAAAGAGCGCCAAATCTAAATTTACATAAAAAATTAAACAATATAAAATAAAAAAAAAGGAAACAAGCCCAAGAAATTTTTATCCCACAATATTTATAAAGGAAAATATAATTGATAATACTAAAAGAAGATTAAACATTTGATGAAATAGAATAATGCAAACAGAGCCATCCTGCGTTTGTCGGCAAACTACAGCGAGTGGTGCGATGATTGTCAAAATACATAAAAGAATCGTTGATCTGATTACGAAGTACTTATATTCGTAGTCGTATATTATAATTATTGATATTACATTAAAGGGAAAACATCGCGAAGTGGGATAGACTGACAATGAGGACAGAACTAACGCGTACGTTACTGATTGACTGGAGGTCATAGTAGTCAGCCTTGTCTTATCTAATATCCATGTCTTTGGATACTATGACGCCACATAGACCCAACCTTTTCGTCATAAGACCAATTCCAGTGCTTTCCCGTGCTTCTCTAGCGTCGTAGATTTTCAAGGGTCCGGAAATCCAAGAAGCTGGCACCGGAGAGATGAGTACTTTGGATATGGTATTAAGAACATTAAATAGAGCTGTGCAGAATTCCAGCTCTCTTTGATTTTCTCCAAGTTTGACCTAATTTTTGTCTAAAATGCCTGCGCTATGCAGCTAAGTATGTTTCATTGTTTCGTTGTTCATTCAAATTCATAAATGATTAATTCTGACCAACGACTGTTGCATAATTGAGATTATTGGCTGAATATTTACAAGTTTCTAGCATTAAGAATTTTAATTTTTAATTTAATTTTTACTAATATTCATCTGCCATACAAGAGAGTAAGTGAATTTTAATTGTTAACTAGGACATTTGAGTAAAAAAGCTTTCACAACTTTTTAACATTTAACAATGCTTTTAAAATTAACAAACCCATTTTATAGTAAAAGCAACAAATCACTAAAAGTCTCTGGGTTCTCCCGTAATGTAAAAGACGAGATCATTTGTTAATCTATCGTGTTCTCTACTCGATTGCAGCTAATCTAAACCATACGTTAAGGTAGACGTACTAACCTAACAACTAATTAATCTAACCCTACCTTTATTGATTTACGCGAAACCAAGAACAAAGTAATCAAATTTCGCTTTGTTTTTATATTCAAAGTGTATACGTGCATGCATATACAGATTTAAACTTTCCGAATTTTAAATTCTTAATGATAAAATGATTCTTTTTAGAATGGGCAAGTTCTATCGAAAAGAAATTATTTTTTAATTAATCTGGATTTTAAATTCAATATATTGTAAATTTCTAGCTTTGAATCTTGTATACAACAGCTGTGTCTCTAGAAAACAATGCATATCTATAAATTACTATAAAATGCATACACATACATTTATTATAAAATGTGTAGAATGTAGGCAGAAACACTGAAGTTCGCAGGCGCAGTAAAAATAATTCAAGATGATAAAGGTGCAGGAGCAACATAATAAATCAGGGATCTGATAAATGATATTGCAGTTGCAGTTAATAAATAGTCCCAATTGTGCGCCCCCAGAGATTGTAAAGGCGCGCCGCTCTGCATCACCACCTCAAAATAATCGTCCAGAATTCCACGATATAAATCACAGTTCAGTCAATTTGTTTAGAAATGCGAAGGTGTGTGACGACTTCGATAGGTAATAATACATTCATCACAATGTGTTTTGTATTATTATAAATGCTGCTCTCTCCCCATTTCCCCGTTTAATTTCCAGTGGTATGTGCTTGTCTGTATAACATTAAAATTAGTGCCTCTAGTCTCTATCCAAATAAAATCATTGTTGTATCAAATCTCCAACCGATGTAAATTCTGTTCATTGTTGAATTACAAATGAATAGTTTTGTATTTGATTCAATGGATCAAACGGAGTTGTTAAAAGTTATGTTTGTTTATTTAACTGTTTTTAAACAAAGTTAAATAAAAAATTTTTAGAAACTTTAAAATCTACGGATAGTTTTTTAAATGTGCCGCGCTGGGAGAGTCGAATTGGTCCCTCCTACTAGAAACCTTTGTCTTTTGCTTTAATCTGTCTGATCCAGAAATAACGAGACGGACAATAGAAGCTTCAATTATCCCTGCTTATTATATATGGCATGGCATGTTTGAGAAAACGGACTCAAAGGCAAATCATAGGGTTGGGGGATATTTTGCAGCAAAACATAAGCATAGGTTTGGTTGCTTCATTTAATAAATGAGCGAATGACGACTGTTATTTGTCATGAAACCCTACGGACAGTAACTTAAAACATCTGGAACCACAACTCTGCATTGCATCAGTTAAAAGCGGGAATCTCAAGTAAAAGCAGTTTCCATTTTGCCGAAAACATTAACACCTAATTAATCATAAATAAGATTTCCCGTATTAAAATTAAAAATCACTGCTTGACAAATTTCAGTAGAATTCGTAAAATATAGATCTTTATTAAATCCATGCAAAAACGCATAAAATCAATTATTACAGGAAAGTTTTAATTTCGTTAGTTTTATGAAAAGCTAATAGATGGAGCATTTATTTTTTGTTGAGCTCAAGCAGTTATTACCAACCACATATTAGTGAAGTTGAAAGTAAAATCTACACGGAACAAAAATATCCAATTCTTTAATAAGTGTATTTATTTTTGCAATCCAGTACCACATTACTTGTGGAATTATTGCTGGGTGTTAATTTTATAAAACATAATATTGTCTAGGTATAATTATTTTCTATTAAATAGGTAAGATTACGTTATCACAAGCAAAAGGTTATGATAATGAAAATTTTAAAAGAAACCAACAAAACACAGTGGTGTTTTAGATAATTAGTGCTAGTCTGATTTTTCAATTTGTTCTTGTGGGAAAGGAACACAATTAGGAGGATGTAGCTGTTAATAAAAGTACCTACAAGTTTAATCGTCTTTTATCTCTTTAAAACGTGTTCCGCTGCGCAAGGCAAGTTTCCTAATTTAATAGGGAAACTGCTAGTGAGATCTCTGTTTAGTGTATTTACTTACGTATGGGCACGCACGCAACTGCAGATTAACTCTTTTTCTTATATCATCCCTCTGACCTATCAACTTCTTAAGAATTCCAGAAGCGCATCTTTTAAGATTTAAGGAATACCATGTAACGGTCATTTTTTTGTTCTTTCCCGAAACATGGAAATTGGTTTTTTGCGCTTTCGGAGGTACCCGAGTTTCTTAATTTTTGCAAAAGAAGAGCTTTTGATCATACAATATTGTAATTAGGAATCTTGGGTTACGAATTTTATTAGTCTGGGTTCACATTTGTCTTGTCTTCAGTTTGAAACATTTTCTGCAACTTTTAGGGTAGGTGAAACGCTGGGTATGATTATTTTAAATATTGAATTTTAATTCTTCGCAGTGGAAATTTAAATGTTTATTATAGCTTTCCCGTTAGGGTTGTGAATAGATGTTCTTCCGGATTTGGATGCTGATTTTTTTATCCGCTTGAGGGTTATATCACGGTTATCAGCGGGTTTCTTGCTCATTGGGTTTCTCATTACTTCTTCTAATCAGATTTCTTTAATTGAAGCCCTAGATAGGATTTATAATTGTTTAAATAATTTAATTTTCTTCCTGTGTTGATCGTAGAACCCATAAACCAGTTGACTTGACCTTTGGGAACGGAGGGATCGACTTGCGGCAGACGAAAAGTGACCAGCGCTCGTGTTACGCGCTAAAGTCTTGTTGTTCCGAATTAATTTCGAGTTAGTGAGAAAAAAATTCTAAATTAGGGGTAAGTTTCCTGTTTTTGTTGCATTCCTGTTTCTATCAATGCTAATCGATGTTCTTGGTCTACAGTTTTTTTTTAATCCGGGACACCATCCTGGAGGTTGGAAGTCTTCTTCATCACTTATGGAGGTTTAAATTGGTTAAACTAGGCGTTCCGATTCAGCAGTTCTTCCGGATTTAAGATGTACGCTTCTGTCTGGATCCTTGGGATGAATTAGTGCTCTATCCCACCTTCAAATTCCATAACTTCGCATTAAATAGTTTCCGTGTTTAACAATTAATTATTTAAAATGGAAGTAAAGATTTTCCGTTTTAAAGTTTATCTAGGAATTTTATAATTTTGTAATTTCAAGAAAAAAAAGAATTAAAAAGACAATCTGAGGCAGGTATAACTCTGGCTTATTCCTCGTAATAATTGTAACTACAGGTCTTTAAAATTTTTATGTTAAACTAAATTTTGTGAATAAATTCTGTGTTTGAATACACATTTAGAGAAATTTATTTTTTTGGTAAATTTTTTATATACTCAATTTCAGTTCTAAATTGAATTGATTTTTTTGTGTGGCAATTTTTGCTTTTCTTAGGGTTTCACCTTTATATGACTCCGGCCGGAGGCAACATGAAGAGATTCTGGAAAGAAGTATAACTTTTTTTCAATTTGTGTATCCGAAATATGTGAGTGTTCTGTTTTTTATTTGTTTAACTTGTTACTATGGTTGTTGTAGCTCTATTAATTTTTTTTTTAATTTTAAGAACTTGTGCTCAAAATTTACTTAGTTTACAGAAGTCATTAAATATCTTTTCCTGCTTCATTTATGCTTTGATAAAAATTATAATTTGTCTTTCAATTTAAATTTTTCATATTTCAAAATAATCCTTTATAATTTTTGAAGAATTTTTAACCTTTTACCTTGTTCTGTACGTAGAGTCGATAAGCTATTCGAGTTGACAGGCTTGATAAAAATATTTGCTATAAAAATTGACTTTACCTTGAATTATTGTAACTCTATTTTTAAATTCTTATAAAAATTAAATTTTTCACTATTTTACTTGTGTATAATTTCAAGGGGCTTTGTATTAGAAAAAAAACCAAAGACAGAAAAAACTGTATTTTGTTAATAATCGTTTTCTTTATATTTTCCTCTAAGTATAATTTTGTGTATTTAATAAAATTTTTCTAATCATGTAAATTTATTAAAGTGAATATTATTAAATAATTTAGATGTAATTTTTTTGTCAAGGTTAAAGTTTTTTTATAAGGTTTTTTTGAGAAAAGGGGCCCCATTTTGTGTTTTCTTATAAGTATAAATATTCGAGTTAAATATATGTGTACGCCTAAATTTTTATTGTGTTTTTATTCTGTTATAACCCTCACAAATCCACGCTCAAAGCCACCCCTGAGTTCAGCCGACCTAGGACATAAGGGTCCTAGTTTCTTTAATCTAAATTGTAACGCAAGGCCACGTTACAACCATCCAAGTACTACCGAACTTCCTTCTGTCGAAATCGACAAATAACAGATGATAGTGTACTTCAAGAATAGCTGAATCTGCAATAAAATCCCAAGACGAGACTGGCAAGTGTTCATGAATTTGAATCTGGAAAACTCCTTTCGCGTTAAACTTTCTCAAAGTAGTTTTCACTGTGTAACAAGATGGTTGTGGGGCAGATTCTGGAGTTTGTACGTAATGGATGCCGTGAAGGAAGCAAAGATGGCATTCAAGATACCCGTTAGAAATATAAAAAGAAACGCAATTGGATTTGGTATTTCCTGTTCGTGTATTAGATGCTTGACACTTAAAAATAGACGTAGGTAGTCCTCAAGAAAAGCAAATAATAAATAATTTCGAATAGAGAGCAACCAACCTTTTGAAAGACACTAGGACAAAAATGAAGATCATCTGGAAATGGAATAAAATGAAAAGTTCAGAAAAAGTGTTTTTTTTACCTTCAAGGTCTTTAACTCTGATAAATGACAGAATAAAGAAAATATATTTCTTTGCGGTTAACTACGTTACAATATGCAGTTGACCAGCACGTGTTTCCGAACCTTTTTCTATACACTTAGCTAGTTCTACTAGCAGGCCCTGACAAATATTCCATACACCTTGTAACGAAGTTACTTTATTTTTTTACAAGACTTAGTGCCTTTATTAGTAAATACTATTGGTTATTTTCAGTTTCCGAAGAGCATAAGGCGTCAATATCGCTGCAAGAAATATTTAAAATGTTAGGATTTCTCTCCGAATATTATTTGATTTATAATTTGTTAAAATATAATTTGCCGAGTTATTTACTATGATCCGCCCACTAGTCCGTTCGCTTCCACCCGGCGATTTCTCCCGGTGCTTAGTTTTCTAGTGTGGAGAACCGCCAGGATCTATAAACAAATGCCCAACCACCACAAAGACAGTTGCTGTAGCAGTGCAGTTGCATCAAAGCAGCTTTCCAGTTCTTCGAAAGCAGCCATCTCTAGCTAAGAGTAAGTAACCCGATAGTAGTAAGTACCCCGATAATCCGTAAGGTATCAAGGTGCCCTACCCTATCCGACCGTTCTGTCTTTCTTCTTTCCACGGTCCCGTCTCGGTTTTCCGTCTGCCACCCCATATATCTCATCTTCCGTCCGATCCATTTCCAAACTTGTGGCTTTATTGCCGGTGTGGCGGTCGATCCAACTCATCGTCGCTGGATAGTTCCGCCTGATGCATTTCCAAACTGGTGGTTTTACTTACTGTCAATCTAGTCCCCAAGCACAATTGTCCCAGCGCCGGTGTGGCGGCTGCTTCGACTCATCGTCGCTGGACAGCTCCGCCTGATCAATTTCTTCTCTACCTTGTGGCTTTATTGCCGGTGTTGGCGGTCGATCCGACTCACCGCCGTTCTAGCTCCAAGCACAGCCATCCTGGTGTCGTCGTGAACGGTCGGTTCGGTCCATCGCCACTGGGTAGCTCAATTTCCGGTTCCCTTACTGCCCTATTCCTCTATAGAGCTCCTGACACAATCAAATCAAAACCCTTTTATCCGACCCCTGTTGCCTCGCACGTCAACCCGGCCTGCTGCACTGCCCGAGGTAGTCTTAGTAGGTTTTGGTTTGTACTTGCTCGTCTGTAAATCTTGTGTGCTTATTTTGTGCCTGCTTACATTAATAGACATTGTTTGGGTTATATTGGTGTTTGATTTGTACTGTAAGCTCTGCAAATCTTTTATTCCAGCCAGTCGACCCCTGGAGTTACCGTATCTTCAACGTAGCTAAATGCTAAATTAAATACCAGTAGTCTCCCATTCGGATCCCGAGGGGGACGGTGTAAAAGAAGCTGTAGAATGGAAGGAAGCAAAGCGGCTTGAAAGATATTGCGAGAATAAGGATTGGAACGTAGAATCTCAGAAGTTTACTGAAGGAAGAAAAGGTGGAAACCTTGAGACAAGAACTGGTTAAGAACAAGTTGGACATGATAGGAGTAAGTGAAGCGAGGTGGGAGAGAGAAGGCGGTCAGTAAGGAGCTCTCCAGGTGTATAAGTAAGGTAATATATGATTGTGATAGCGTAATAGCAGTAAAAATTAATGGAACGCCAAAGGTATTTCTTGTCATACAAGTCTACATGCCAACTAAAGATGATGATGAAGAGATTGAAGAAGTATATGGAAGGATTAATAATATCGCGGAAGAGGAAGGCAGAGGATGTATTGTTGTTGTTGTTGTAATGGGTGACTGGAACGCCAGTATAGAAGGAGGAGCCGACGGACTTGGAAAACGAGACGAGAGGTGAAAGGCTGCTAGAATTTTGCAAAGAAAAAAAATGACAATACTTGTTTTAAGAATCATAAGGGAAGGCTGTACACGTAGAAGTCACCTGGAAACATACAAAAAGTAAATAGACTTTATTTTAGTAAATAAACGGTATAGAAATGAAATAAAAAAAGTGTGCAGTTACCTGGTGCATATATCAACAGCAATCATGTGTTAATAAAGGCAGAAATAGAAGTAAGGTTAAAAATAGTAAAGAGAGCTTTGATAAGAAGAAAATGGAACCTCGAGAAGCTGAAAGAAATTGATAAGGCAGACATCGAGGTAAAGATTAAACAGGAAATAGAAAAGCTGAAATCACAGAACAACAACAGTGTGAAAGAACGATAGACCGCAATAGAAACATGCATAAAAACAGTATGTGAGAAAAGCGTAGGATATAAAAAAGGGAAAAGGACAAAGAAACCATGGATAACGAATGAATTAATTGAGAAAATGGAAGAAAGAAGAAAATTAAAAAAAGTGAACACTGAAGAAGGTAAGCAGATGTACAGGACAATGAACACAGAGTTAAGAAAAGAAACAAAGCTAGAGCAAAAATGTAAAGAAATTGAGGATATGGATCGCGTAGGAAGACATGATCTTGTCTATAACAGAATAAAAGGTTGAACCCTGAATGAAAAGAAAAGGGAAGTACGTTGTAAAGAAGTAGAGGACAAAGATGGTAATGTATTAAAAAGGACGAGAAGCAAGTGCTTAACAGATGGAGGGAGTACAAGCAAGAACTATACAAAACTGCTGAAAAACCTGAAAACCTAGAGGTTGAGTGTGAAGAGGAATGGAATCAGACTGCTTAGTGGAAGAAGAAGGAAGACAGAGGAGGTAATAACGGCTATGAAAAAAATGAAGGATGGTAAAGCCCAAGGAATAGATGGAATACTATTAGAACTACTGAAGTGCTAGCAGCAAAATGAACTGAAGAAAATAACATCATTGTGTAGGGAAATACATAGAAGTGTAGAATGGCCAACGGACTTGCTAAAAACTGCAATGATCCCTCTAGCAAAAAAGAAAGATACAAGGATATGTAGAGAGCACAGGACGATTGCCTTAATACATGCAGCTAAGATCGTACTGCAAATTATGAACAGGAGGCTGAGGAGGGTAATAGAGAAGAATGTAGCGGATGAGCAGTTTGGGTTCCGGAAAGAGTTTAAGTACAGACCTTAAAAAATTGATGAATATTCTGAAGGATCGGCGAGTAGATTGGAGGGAGAGAAGGCTAATGGCGAACCTTTTATGAAACAAGAATTCACTATGAGATATGGAGACAGAACAGAATGGTTCGAGATTGGACGAGGATCACGGCAAGGTTGCTGTATATCTCCTATATTATTTAACATCTACATGGAAGATATAGTGAGAGAATGCTGGAACAGAAACGGCGGAGTAAATTGGAGGCAGGGAAACTGTTCGCGTCAGATTTGCGGACGACATGTTAGTCTTTACGGAAAACACAAAGAAACTAAAGAGACTGCTGAGCGATTTAAAAAATTTGGAAGAAAAGTACGGTTTACAAATAACCACGAAGAAAACGAAGGTTACGAGAGTGGGTGAAGTAGAAGTGATGGAAGTGTATGTAGGAGAAGAAGAGCTGGAGCAGGTAAACAGGTGCGGATATTTAGGTATCGAGTTGACTGACGATTGGAGAAGTGAGACCGAGGTAAAGATCAGAATTGACATGGCCAAGGTAGCGTTTAGAAACAAGACGAGGGTGTTATGTACCAAGCTGGATGCCCAGCTTCGAAAAAGGATGGCTATCTGCTTTGTCTGGAGTGTGTTTTTGTATGGCCGTGAAAAGTGGGTATTGTTAAAAAAAAATAGGAAAAGAACAGAAGCTTTTGAAATGTGGATTTGGAGAAGATTGCTTAAGATCAAATGGATGGACAAAGTAAGAAATAAAGATGTTATAAGAAGGATTGGCGAAGAGAGAAGGCTATTGTCTACCATCCAGGGAAGGAAAAAGAGTTGGGTTGGGCATGTACTTAGAAGGGACAATTTACTAAAAGATGTTTTTGGAAAAGGAGGTATATAGAACAGCAAGAAAAAGAAGGAGAAAAGTGAAGATGTTAGACAATCTGAAGAACGGCAAATGATATGCGGCTACGAAGAGAAAAGCATAAGATTGTGAGGAATGGCGTAGCAGCTAGGAACCTGCGCAAGCAGAAAACCATTGATGGTGATGATAATACGTCTCGAATATCATGACGTAATTTGTAATTTTGAACTAACAATTTGATATTTATTTAGTGGCTGTAAAAGTGTTTAGAGTAGATTTCCAGCGTTTTTCTCAAGATTTTCAGCATTTTTCGAGAAAATACTCAGACATCCCTATTTCAGGCTGTTGCCCTTTTGCCATGTATATAACTTCATATACAAGGATCGGGCGTCGTTAACTGGTTCTTTGTTTTAATAATAGATCTTTAATCGGTTAGGTAATTTTCTGTATTAAAGCGAGACACTCAGTATAAATTTTCCATCATTCCACTTTGTCACCATTTTCATTATCGATTTTGAAAAAGTCTTTGTTGTAACTTCATGAACAACATTTTTTTTAAATCTTCACCTCTTTTTTCATATAATCCTGTAATGCGCCTTCGCCACAAAATAAACAGTTTGTCTTAAACACAAATGTTTGAACTGACGATCGAGAAAAATGGGACTCATTTTCCATTGCAAATGCTCCTTGGAATAAGATTGATTGCACTTTTCATGAACAACAACAGCGGTAAGGTTCGCCAAAACAATATGTTTACCATCCTTTCTCATCTTACTCCTCTCTGTAAACGTTCGTATGCCATTTTCCTCCATTGTGGTGACACCTACCCCGTTTGCAACACTTTCATCACAAATAAAACATTCGGATATCGCACTAACAAATTGACGAACGTAACTAAAGAACAGTTAAAGCGTTTTCGGAGATTTGCTCTGAATGATCAGGTTTCAATTATAACCCAAGTGTTTCTTTATTTGACACGGGACGAAATTGGTGTTTTTATAAAAGAGTGAAAAATTGGCGATTTTTGACGTAGCTTTCCTACAAGACCACTTGATCAAAGCAGTGTTGGTACTCAATCGACGCAGAATTTAATGCTGTACATTTTTGGTAATAGTGGACTTTTCGATTAAACGCTTAGTTTCGAAAGAGTTTGAGGAAATGCGGAAAAAGTCCGAAAGTCTCGAGGTTTTTTTAACATCACAGCTGAGGCTCCACTCGGAAATCGGGGCAAACTTAGATTATTCATATCAGAGGCCTAATTGAGTGATTAAAACAGTTTCTAGAATTCTACCAATTTTTGGAAGGCAGAACTCTAATTTGCTTGGCCTGTTTATAAATTGGACACGCATTCATATTTTTTGTTTTGTTATAAATCAAAAAATTCATGCAAATGACAAAAGATTTCTAAATATCTAACCGGCGTCTTTACACACCTGAGGCGCCTGGAGCGCTCCATGCCACCACACAGCCGTCAGAAGATGATGCGACGGTGATGCTAGAATGATGACGGTAGATGACGAGCTTGATGAGTTTTTTATTGACTAATGCTACAGAGCGTTTAAGCGTGGTGGTTTTCATTATCGTGATCGTTTTCGAACCTGTGGAACCCCATGCAACCCCATGAACTGATTTGTAGTGGCGTGGTCATGGCCTGTATTGGAGGGTTTTGGAGATAATGCAGGCTACTCTGCAGTTGGGCGTCCTACTTTCCTTTCCTCGACTGGTTGCGGCTAAATGGCTTGAGACAACCCGAGTAGAGTCACCAATAGACGTTTTAATGCTTCTGGGCAACACGCAACGCTGCCACATAGTAAACAAATGTTAATACATCTATAAACATCCAAATGTCTCACTGCAATAGCTTTTTAAGGCGTTTTGGTTGAGAACTTAAAAATAATGTTAATTTACAGCTTTTGAGTTATTAGAAATTTCTCCATAAGAGCACATTCTGGAATTTAGAAATCGCTAGTGTTCCCATCTGGTTTATTACTGATATGGCTTTAGTTCAGAATCCTCCAGCAGCAAATCTAACAAACTTTACTTTGCTTTAGAGTTTGTCTAGCCTATTCACAGATTACACAGTCGAAAGTTTTATAAAGTGCATAGCAAGTTAAGCTAATAAAAATGAATGAGCTTTCCGCGTTCACTAAAAACCCTAAATGTTTCTGATGTTGATTTGGTAAAAGTTGATAAAGTAATTAAAACAAGAAGACGATTTAGAAGTCGTGTCTCATTTCTCTTGCCATGGTTATTTTTACTTTTCTAGATGTTAAGAACGGATCATTTCGATGTTAATGAACGTTTTTGGGATGGAAGTTTAAATTGCACCTAAGTTTGCAATGGTTACAGAAATATCTTGGAAGGAATTTCATTGGGCCTCAATTTAGTACCAAATAATGCTGAAGTTAAAATGATGATTGTGTAACTATTCTGGGAAAACTTGCTACAACAGAAAAGTGGACAAATGACAAAATAATAATAAAGATAAAGGCAATAGTAATGAAAATACAAGTAATAATGATAAAGGCTCTGGCCATCTTGACATGAAATTCTCTTCTTCTCCAGTTTTGGATTTATTAATGTTTACCTTAGCTTTTAAAGATTGATTGCTACGGGAAAAAACAAATTTATTCTTGCCCCAAAAATACCTTTTACAGGTTTTTTCTTTTTGCATTAATCTGTCTTTTAATTCATTGCAACAGTGCAAGATTTCTAGTGCTTTTAAGGTAGTTTGGGTATCACACATACTACACACAATAAAATCATCAAATTTCTATTATATTGGACTTACCTACATATATGTGGATGATACTAAAAATTACATTTTATAATATTTATTTTTCTTTTTGTTTTCAGGTAAACCTTTTAGATGCCCATATTGTTATCGAATGAGCCTCAAATAAAAACTCACCCCACAGGGTGAAAATCAAACCTGGTTTTATGGTCAAGCTAAAAAGGTATGTTACGTGTAGTACAAAGTAATTTTAAAATCAACATAGTGAGTGCTGTTATTTCTGGGTGAAAATACGAAAATAATGTCGTCCGTTATGCTTTTGATTTTTTAAACAAGCAGAACAAAGTAGTAAATAGTCACGACAATATTCCGATACTACTGTTAGTTGATCTAAAACTAATTCGTGGTGATTGTATAATATTTAAAGCCTTGCAGAAAGATGCAGAATTTTAACTCGTAAAATGGAATTCTGAAGAAAAACTAAAAATCAATGCATAGACTTTGTGTAAAGATGGACTAAGGATGTTCAGTATTTAAGTATCTAAATTTAGAAAATCGACAACTCGATTGTTTACTTTCATTTTTTCGAGAAAATGTTTAAAACCAAACGCAGAAGATAAAGGTACAAACATTAATGTCTGTTAATCCTATTTATTTGTCCTAAAGCTGACTTTTATATTTTCTGTTTGTCTACACCTTGCGATTTGGTCGGCTGGGGATGCCATGATGTGTCCTTCAACGGACTTTCGTAGTATTCTCGTACTATCATTTCTTGTCGAAGTGTCCTTTAGACGGACTGGTTGTGGTACAGCTTCTGGTGAGCTGCCCTGTCTAACATCAAATTACAGTAGAAAACCTTCATTTTTATTTGTAACATTTATATGTAAGAGCTAATGATGTCAAAATCAACATTTTCAAAAGAAAAGTATAATAATACTTTAACACTTAACAGATAAAAAGCCTGAATATGTGAAGGTAGAAAAATGAACTCGTAAGTATTGTAATAAAATTCATTCTCTTGAGAAATGTAATGAATTCTTAGCATTGCCTGTTAATGATAAATGGAAGTGTGTTAATGAAAAAGGACTATGTATCTCATGCTTAAAAAATTCTCATGCTATAGGAAGATGCTTTAGAAAACGGGCATGTGGTATAAACGGTTGTGTGAAATTTCATCACAAAACGTTACACAATAAAGATTCTTTAAGAAATGGAGAGAATACCAATACTTCGAACACGAAGAAAGAAGTAGTAGACGAACAAGCTCAAGTTGTAGTTCATACCTCAAAGGAATACGTAAGAAAAGTGCTTTTGCAAATTGTTCTCTGACCATCAGATAACGAGGGAAAAATGAAGAATATATTTGCACTGTTTAATGAAGCATCAATAGTCACATTAATAAATGAAGATTTAGCAAAAGAGTTAGGATTAGAAGGGAAAGAAACCACTTTGAATTAGTTATTTACGTACCAAGGAAGGAAAGTAATTTGTTACAGTCGAGACCGTAATATTACTTACTTCCGTGGGACGTACAACATTTTTTTGCTCGTAAACTATTCATTTTGGACCAGGGACGTAATGATTCATTACAGCCCCTGGTACGTTATAAGAGCAGAGAAATATAGTTTATTCCCTTAGTAACGTATATACGTTAAAAATGTAGACTTACCAGTACAAACTGCAAATGCTAAATATTTAAAATATAAATGGAATCATTTAAACAAAATTGATTTCTCAAGTTATAGAAATTCACAACCTCAACTACTTATTGGTCAAGACTATTGGAATTTAATTACTAGTAGAGAAATTATAAAGGGACCTCGAAATGCCCCGGTTTTATCAAGAACAAAGTTAGGATGTGTGGTGTATGGTAATCTACAGTTATACAAGAACAGACAAGATGATACCATAATTTTATACATAAACCACAAGAATCAATATGAAGAATTACATGAAGAAGTAAAGAAATTCTTTTCTTAGAAAGTTTTGCTGTAAAAGTACCAGAAAAGAAGATTTAATCAACGAAATATCACAAAGCAGAAGAAATTATTGAAAACTCTACCAGATGAGTTGGAAATCAGTGGAAAACTGGTTTATTATGGAAAACTGATGAAGAATGGCTGCCAGAAAGTAAAAATATGGCAATATGGTGTATGAGTCATATTGAAGGAAAAATGAAGAACAATAAAGGATTTGCAGAAAAGTATAGAAATAAAATAAAAGAATACCAAGATAAAGGATATACAAAATTGGTTCCAGAAAGCGAAAGCGAAGAAGAAAATGGAAAAGTTTAGCACTCACCTCATTTTGGTTTAATTAATGAAAACAATTTAGATCGTAAGATGCGTTTTGCATTTGATGCTGCTTCGAAATCCAGAGGCAAAAGTTTAAATGATTTTTTATTAAAAGGCCCTGACTTATATAATTCTTTAATTGGAATTACTTGAAAATTTAGAGACGGATATTTTGCATTTTCAGCAAATATCTATGAAATGCTTTCAAGTAAAAATTAAGAAAGCAAATCAAGCACCACAAAGATTTCTATGGAGAAACGAAAAAAGTGGTAAAGTAAAAACTTATTCCATGCAAGTAATGATATTTGGAGCAGTGTGTTCATCTTTCTCTGCACAATACGTAAAGAATAGAAATATATTGGAATATCACAAAGAATGTTCCAGGGCAGTTGATGGAATCATAAATCGCCATTACATGGATGATGATTTGCACAGCGTGGACACGAAAGAAGAAGCAATTAAACTGGTTAACGAAGTAATGAAAAAGGTAACTTCAAACTAAGAAATTGGGTAACCAACGACGAGGAAATATTTACCAATATTCCAGCTGAATTGCGGTCCAAGGAAAAGATATGTGAAAAAAAGCAGAACCTCAAAGAATTTTGGGTATCATAAGGAAACTGAAAGAAGACGCATTTAATATTTTCTTTAAAATTCCATAAAGTCAAGCCAGCAGTTTTAGTTGGAGAAAAGATACCTACAAAAGGAGATGTTCTTAGAGTCATAATATCAGTATTTGATCTCTTAGCATTATTGACCCAATACAACAAGAAGAAAATTAATGTTGCAGGAAATATGAAAAAGTGGGATTATGTGAGATGAAGAAGTTCCAGATAAAACATTTTAAAAGGAAAAATCTTAGTTGATAGTTGGACTCTTTGAAAGGTGTAGAAATAGGAAGATGTTACAACACGAACAACTGGGAAGATTTTGAAAGAGAATTAGACACATTTTGTAATGCTAGCGAGCAAGCAATCTGCGCGGTAAGTTACTTTAGAATGGTGAAAGACAATCAGGTACAGGCGTCACTGATAAAATCTAGAACTCAAGTAGCCTGTTTGAAACCTGCAACAATTGAAGAATGGAATTGCAAGCTACTGTAATTGCCACCAGATTGTCCAATACTATCAAAATGGAACAGACTTTGAAGATATTTGAAACTTATTATTGGACAGATTCAAAAATAGTGTTATGTTGGTTAAGATCAGAAGCCAGGAACTTCAAAACATATGTGGCACACAGAGTAGGAGAGATCCAAGAACACAGTGATATAAATAAATGGAAATGGGTGTCATCAAAGTTGAATATAGCAGATATAGCGACAAGAGGTGAGGAAATGTTAGATTCTTCCGCTAAAAGTGAGTGGTTTAATGGACCTAGTTTTTTATATCTTTCAGAAGAGCGTTGGCCTCAGAAAGACACAAAAGTAGAAAAAGATGAAGGTTTTTCGAAAAATTTGCAAATAAAAGTTTTATTAGAAGTAGGCGAAAAAGGAAATTGCACATATTTACTAAACATTAACAATTTTCCAGACTGAACTTCTTTAATAAGGTCAACAGCATATATATTGAAATCTATTTATTGCTATAAAGAAAAAAGAAGTTTTGGAGATACATTCAAATGTGCATTGGAAATTCAAGAACTGCAATCAGCAGAAAAGTTATGGTGTACTGAGGTACAAAAACAGTGTTTTGAAAAAGAAATCCAAGATTTACAGAATAAAAAGGATATGGACAAAAAGTAAGTTCATCAACTTTCACATATCTGCCTACGAAGATGGTTTAATCTGCATAAGGGGTAGAACTGATACATCCCCAGAACTCAATAAAAGACACCAAGCATCCTATAATATTGGGAAAAATCGGTTTACAACACTTCTTATAGAGAATTATCACAAGAAATTTAACCATGCAGGACTTCAAATGGTGTTGAATGAAATTCGACAAAGATTTTGGATTATTCAAGGTAGAAGAGTAATAAACAAGCTGGTAAAAAGTTGTAATTTCTGCCGAATTCTAAGAGCAAAACCTAGAATACCTAAAATAGGACAAGTTACCTCCAGATAGGCTAACACTACCTTTAAGACCATTTACATATGTTGGAATCGATTACTTTGGGCCCATGAACGTAACCATTGGAAGAAGAAGAGAAAAAACGTATGGTGTTTTATTTATATGTTTATCTATACGTGTTGTACATTTAGAATTGGCAGAGTTTTTAACAATAGATTCAGCAATATAAGCAACTCGAAGATTTACTGCTTAAAGAGGTCAACCGAAGATTATCTGGAGTGATGATAGAACGAATCTTTGATCAGCCGAAAAGGAACTTGGTGAAAATTTGCAGAAACTTAAAGAAGATAAATTTAAACAGAAATTTATAGCTAAAGAAATAGAATGGAAATTTATTTCTCCAGCAAGTGCTCATATGGTGGCAGCCTGAGAAAGAATAGTAAGGTCCGTAAAAGAAACTTTAAAAATTGTTTTAAAGGAGAAGGCTCCAAGGCAAGGAGTTTTATAGTCCAGGCAAAGTAAATAAAAGATTGGAAATGAATCACGTACTCTTGAAATTTGGCACAGTTGTTACCTGAAGTGTGCTGAAGCACATATTAAAAATCCCCGTTGGTGGGAGTGAGGGGGTGGGGAGCTGTTTAAAGTACATTCTTTTCAGTTTTCCTTAAAATCTCTCGGAATATATTGACATAAGGTAAAAGTACTTTCTATACAAAGTTAAAGTAGACGAAAGTTCCTGCAAAAAAAGATCCTAGGCATGTTTTTGGTAGGATTGATAGTTTAAGAGCTATGATGAGCGAGAGATGTGAAAATAATGTTGAAGATTGAAATTTCGCGTGATTTGTTTTTATTTTTGCAAAAGATCTTAATAGAAAACCGATAACATATAAAAATGTTGTATTAATAGTGCTAGTTAATCATTCAATATGAAGTCAGAACTGTTAAATAGCCTCCTCATATACTTCTTCATCTCCTATGATGTTCAATGAGTCGTCTTCGTGCTGTTCAACAAAATCCACGGAACCACTGTTGGTGCACACTTCTCGACAACCAGTGCAAGCTTAGCTGCACGTAAGTCCTGCTTTCTGGCATCCACATTTAGTTAAGCAGCCAGTTACATATCTGCAGAAAATTGTATTAAGTACTGAATCCAGTGCAGAAGGATCTGTATTCATTACCGGTTCAAGGCTTCCATCTACTCCTCTTTTCCATCCCCAATTCTCAAGAGGCAGGTTGTTGCTCAGCTATCCCTGCACTTGTAACTACACTCTAAATAAATGTAGCTTTGCAGCAGCTCTGATTGGAGGGAGAGTCGACAGGTGAGGCTTAAGCTTCTTCGTATTTTCCAAAAACGCGTTGTACCGGAGTTGATGCAGTTCAGCTTCTTTTGGGGAAGCACGGTAAACTGCCAGAAACATCTTTTCTCCTGCACCCATAACAACCTCAGGTTTTAAAGGATCACAGAATGTACCTGATATTTCTGCAATGGTTGGATCCTGATTATATAACTTAATGACTGCCGTTTTACCCTTCCTGAATAAGGCTGAAGTTGTATTACACCCGCTAAAACTGCAAAGAAAGAGGATGCAACTGTTAGCATCACAACAAAGTCAACATCCTCTCCAACAACGGTCACACAAGGATTCGTCGTAGCTTTATCAATTGCAGTCTGCATGATGTCATAGTCAGCATCATCCACTGCAACGTGTGTCTCTATCTTATCAGCATTAATCTTTTCACACAGCAACGTGATTAGTCTTGCTTTATTCTGTGCATTCGCCCGGAAGTGTTGTTGTATAGTAACTTTTAGTATGTGTTCATTAAAGTTGACATCCGTAGAACTTTTACCCATTCCTTTTCTGTTTCGCTTTAGGACTTTTAGGCTGTTATTTCTGTCACTATAACCATCAAAAACTGCCGAGAATGTTGGTCCAAAATTGCTCTTTGCATACGATATATACTGTTGATAAATACTGGAAAAAGTTGTTCCTGCTTCCCATCGAGGCGGTTGAGGAGAAACCTACCATCAATGACTTTGAAACTTGTGTCTGTGCTAGGTACGAGGGCTTAAAGAACTGCTCTTGCCGTTTTCCTCAATCTGTATTGAAGAGTGAAAGTAGGAATGGAGATAGCTCGTATTCCAGAAGAGACTTCAAGTCGTCATCGTTTATCTTTGAAACTGCGATTTTTTGGAATAAAAGGAGTAGCTCGATGACCAAAGTTTCACCGTGCACTTTCACTGAATTAATCATAGCTACTATGGGTTTTACCTTGTCCTTCCGTGGTATCTTAAGATCAGCAAAGTTATTACCAAATCCTTTTGCCATAAGTACTTTACCGATTTTCAGGGATTTATGACAATTTATTGTGGAATCACCTACAATACCTGTGGATAGGGGCATTAGCTGTTCTGTCTTGGGAAAAGACAGTAGGTACTAAACCATCCGGGCAATTTTTTCCCGTCTCCTTCATCTCGGCGTTGGCGTGAGGGTCGTAGATCTACATACTGCTCTCCTGATGTAAAAACCACTCCGCTCAATTCGTCTAGTGAGGAGCAGATTGCAGAGCTTGTTCGAGCCGTACTTAACCACTTGACTACTGTTGAATCACTTATTCCTCTTCCTCTAGTTAACCCTTCAGTCTTTTATCTCTCTCATTAATGTTTGCTCAATTGTGAGATCAGACCATAACCCAGCCCAGAAGGAGTCGCTCCTTCTTACAGCAAAGTATCCATCATTTACAAACCGGAGCCATTTTAGATTCAAGGCGAACCATATCAGCAAGGTATAAATGAGCAGATTTGGTCTGCTGAAAATAGTCGCATGCATAAAAGAAAAGTATCAATCTCTGTACACATGTTACATGGCCCTCCCAGTCTCCTGAACGTTCGACTGCTATGAAGTTCTTTATTATTGCCACCATGTGATAATATTGCACTTGCAGTGCAGAAGTAGAACCATTCTTTTCCAATCTTTCCAGTTCTTTAGCTATCTTCAACTGTAGGCTAACCGTGCTCTCATTTCTTTCAATTGTTACATCACTTAATACCTCTTTGTGAAAATCCGATTTTTAGTAGCCTGCACTATTTTTCTCTTTTTCTGTAATGTCACAGTTGTTTAAAATTATGGAAGTCACAACACAGTGAATGATCAAGTGTGCACGAACTGCTCTGCTGAAAGCATGGCCTCTCATAACTTTCGACTGAGTTGGGGGCAAAAATTAGGCATAGCAAAAAGGTAACCTATACATCTAAGAAACAACATGCACGTATGGAAACCACCTAGTCGTAACTCTATGTTTTTCATTCCCATTTCTCTTGTTTTGAAGAAAAGCGGCTGGTCAAAGGTCACAAAACATGTCTTCAGTCCTAATTGCTGATACTGTTCTGCTGCATACGTCAGTGCAGTGTACATATATTGCGTCTCTGTCATTTGGGGCTGAATTTATGAATGGCACAAGCAGCACGGTACTTTTAGAAAAATCCTTATTTGTGACTAAGCTCCGCATAAACTCTTTCCACTCAGGAATACCTTCGAACTCCAGCCATTTGCTACATAGGCAAAACACATCAGGCAGACTCAGTATAGGTAGGTCTCTCCTGTTATCTGACTCATTAACTCATCAGTGCTGAACTAAGAATCATAACTACTCTCTAGAAATTGTTAAATTTCCTTTGCATCGCTCACATAATCCTGGTTTTGGCCCCCTCTCTTCCTGCCAGTTAGAACGTATGAAGAAAAAAGATTGTTAAAACAATCTTTATGGTAAATGACATCGGCTGTTATAACATCAGCCACGTTTATTATTCTTCGGGAAACTTCTTCTCCCCACACATCTTTATGCGGCTCAGCTGCATCTAAAACAGTTTATTTCATTCTCGTAAGGCAAACAGGGAACACTGTACGACGTTTGCTCAAAGGCTTTCTACTTTTTTTTTGTAAAACGCATTATCTATAGTTTCGACACAAAAGAAGCAGCTCGTTTGAACTCGAATGTATGTTGAGATGAGCGCAAATAACGGCTTGAAGATGTTGAAGGTTCTGTTTCTTGATTCACTTTCAAATCAGATGTTATTGTGCTTGCTCGTGTATATTTTTTCATGTATTCAGCGTGTACGACGACGCGTACATCAACCATGATCTTCTCGTGCAGTCCATCCTTGCTGCTTGCACTAGCACTGATTAACCCTTTTCGGCCTTTCTCCCCAACTTCACACTTATCATTAATCACTTCTTGTGAACAAATTAAACAAACATCAGTCATGTTTATTTTTATTTATTTATTTATAACAAGAATGGGAAATTCGCAAACACGTAGAAATGCGTGCACACATGAGTACATAAACGCGCGGGACTCTTATTAGTCATTACTAAATAAAACTACGAAGCTAGACTGCAGGGTTAGGGGTGTAAGGTGTGGCGGAGGAGCGGGCCAACTGCCAGCCGGTAGGTGTTCTAAAAGACATAGTGCGTTTATGACTTAATTGCTACTTAGCTTACAGTAAATTTTACAAATTCGTCACAGCAGGGTGTCATAAATCCGCTTACCTGTGAAGACCTTTTCTAACATTGACACAGGGTCATATTGAGATAGGTTTTATTTTTGTAAATACCTTTAAACTAAAATGTTAAAAATATAAATATTTCAATACGGTCCTTGCTTTACCCAATCGTCTGTGACACCTGCCACTGCTTGTATTTGTTGATTTTTATGAGGGACCCGCTGTGAAATACTTACGAAGCCAAAGTCATAAACGCACTATATGTTTTGGAACACTATATCCTGCCTTACTTCTTCTAACAGTTCTAACTTGATAATTGAACTTTATATTGAATGATTAGTATTATTAATACAACATTTTTATGTTATCAGCATTTTATCAGGATTTTTTGTAAAAATAAAAAAAATTCACGCGAAACTTCGATTTTCAACATTATTTTCATACATCTCCCCCATCATAATTCCTCAACTATCAATCCTCCAAAAAAAATGCATATGACCTTTGTTGTAGGACATTTTGTCTACTTTAACTTTGTATAGAAAGTACTTTTACCGCGATAGAGATATTTGAAAAAAACTGAAAAGAATGCACTTTAAACGGCTCCCCCCGCCGCTCACCACCATCACAGGGGATTTTTGATATGTGCTTCAGGACACCTCAGAGAACAACTGTGCCAAATTTCAAGAGTCGTGATTCATTTCCGAAGTTTGCCTTTTTTTGTCTAATTTGCCTAAACTATTGATGGAAGCCGAACATATTGTTAACAGTCTTCCTTTAACGTATGTTTCTTCTCATTCAGGTGATGCAGAAAGTTTAACATCCAATAATTTTGTTATTGGAACAAGCAGTATCTTAAAGCCACCAGCAGTCTTCAAAGAAAAGGCTAATTTGAAGAAACAATGACAGCTATCGCAACAGATAGCTGATAAATTTTAGAATCGTTGGATACGTGAGTATTTACCAACACTGACCAAACGCACTAAGTGGTTTGAAGAAAATGGAAATGTAAAAGAAGAGGACTTGGTAATAATTATGGATAATAAATTATCACGTAATAATTTTCCATTAGGAAGAATTGTGGCCTGACAAGAATGGAATGGTTAGGGTAGTCAAAGTAAAAACAAAGTATGGAACATTTAGAAGACCAGTAAGCAAGCTGTGTCCATTGGACTTCCTCGAAGAAAGTAATCATTTCTGAAGTAATGTTTCTGAGGGGAGAAATGTTAGAATTTAATAAATTTTTTTGTTTTTCTTATTTCATTTGTTATCTGTCAATGTCAATTTTTAACTGTCAAAGTCATGTGAGGTTAGGAAAAGAAAGGTTAGGGAGTGGTCAATTGTCAATATCAATCTAGAGAAAAGAAAATTAATAGAAAACAAAATAAGGAGGGTTAGCTTAGAGAAAAAATAAAGGTTGTTGATAGAAATAGAAAAAGAGTTGTTTTATAATTTTATGGAAAGAAGTAAAAATAAAAATTTATATTTTTTGGGCTTATTTTTATTCTTCAAAGTATATAGAATAAACAACAAGATGGTTATAAAGGACGAAATAGGCTGAAGTTACTAGTTAGTATTTATACCGACCTAAACAAATGAAGTAAAATTCAAAGAAGCACCACTGCATATAGAGACTAGAAGTTGGAACGAATTTTATACTGCTAGATAAAACGAACCTAAATTTAACAGCTTGAAGAATGAACGTGCTGAAGAAGTTGTTCTTTGTGTGAGAAAATAAAATAAAAACGCTGTCTTAATAACAGAATCAGAGTCTCAGTAATTAAAAATTACTAATGTAATCCCACAATTTAGGTCTTCCGTCGTGGAACCTTTATTGGTACATAACGCAATTCTTTGAAACTCTGACAGCCTAAAAGCATCTGATTTATGTTGCGTTGCTTTCGCATCTTTTGTTGACATTGATCTTTGCCGCACCGGTTTATTGCTACAGTGTTTGTCTAGATGCTCACGGCTTGGACAGTTATGACATTTCTAGATTATGATGCAGTGATGATTCAACCATTCTGATATTTATGTTGTAAAATTTTATATGTGAAAAAGGTGCAATTTAAAAGAAAAGAATCTAAACGATTGCACTAGAAACTTTTTAGTTTCTTTTCTCTTAAAGTGAAAAAGTAAAAGGAATGATAACCCTATTATGATAATCAACGTACAAAGCCTTGTTAATACGGTGTGAAATTAATTTTAATAAACCTTGAATGGTGCTATAATCATAACATTATGTGAATGACCAATTGTATTATCACATATTAAAATTTAAGTGGACATAAAATACCACTTATCCTCTTATCGTTTTAATTAACTTCTTCTTCATCTTGTAACTCCTTTATACCTGAAAAGAACCAATAATTCTTCTTAGGATATCTCCTAGAGCTGTTTATTTTATATTATTTAATAATTTATTATGTTGAAATTCCTTTTAAAATATATTTGAAACAGCTTAATGCAAATTCGAATGATAAACTCAGATTATATTTTCTAGTAATGTAGTATCAAGCCATATATTCAAAAAGTTTTCATACAAAGGTATCCGCGGAACACATCGGTAATCTGCAAGAAACGTGGACTGCTTATACAAGAATCTCGACATGACTTGCCTAAAAAGGACCTCCTAATAAATGCATAACGCGATTCGGTTAAATTCCTTCCTTGGTCCTGGCTACACGAGGATTCGCGGGAACCGTATATGGATGAGATAACTTGTGAGCTCTGAATTTAAACGCTCAAATCATTTTTTCCCAATGTGTCTGTGTGATTCTCTTTATTTTAGAGATTTATAACATCTGAAGAAGGGATCGAATTTCTAATGTACTTTTTTATAAACAGACGCGAAAGTGTTCTTAGCTGCAGTACGTGTATGTGCGTATCTAAAAAATTTCCATTTAATTTTTTAATTAAAAGATAATCTTGTAGAAAAATGGCGCTCTTCGACCTAGTAGACGTATCGTTAATATCCGCGAGAATTTTTTGAAGTAAGCAATCAACTTTTTTGCGCAAAAGTTCTTTGATTACTCGATATCGACTCTTTAATCAGTAGCTCAAACAAAAAGTTTAAAAGATAAAACCTAAGTACGAGCTCGCAAAGCATGACTTGTAGCGTCGACGTATTTAAGACCTAATCAGCATTTTAAATTTATGAAAGCCTTTTTTATGTCTTGATGTAGTTGCTATCGTATACATGATACTTTCCGAAAAGCTCTCGAACTATTAAATCCAAAGTTTTTGTGCGTTTAACTAAGTGTCTCATAAAAAAGAGATTTGATGTAAATAAAACAAACCAAAGTCTGTTGTTTAAGGGGTGAGCTCTATGAACCTGAAAACTCTATATCAGATAAACCCTTCCGAACCACTTGGTTGGAGAGTCCTTAAGCTTAGCCAATATCACGGTTTGTTACCCTTTGTCTGACCTGTGAAGAGGCGAACTTGGTCAGATATTTCACGAGCTATTGCATCGTATCGTCTTGACATGTAGTGCGCGCACCCGCTTGACCTGTTACATAAAGCCGTAGAGGTCACAGGAAGTATTCATTTGGGCCCGTTTGTGATCGAATCTCTCTACTCACTGTCGTACTAAGTTGAATGTTACATATCCGTTTTACACGTTAACTAGACGAAGAATGTAAATTGCCACTCGCCTTGAGAAATCACTACCTATAATTTATTTAGAATAATTATACGGAAGGATTTAAACGATTCTACGCGCTGTTATTAGTAAAGGGAAAATTACTATATTTTACCCTCTTTCCAAGGTTTTCTGTCAAGGATCGAAAAACCGGTATATTCATCTACATATGAATATTTTATCAGTTCATATCAGTTTCACCCCCTTTTGTACTACGAGCTAAAGTGGTTGCCAAAACATGATCCTGGGATAAGTAAGTTGGTAATCAAAAATTCAATTTCTTAGAATATAGGACGGAGAAACGTAAAGAAGCTTACGTTCGTGTTCATTTTCAGTCTGATTCGGATTCGGACGATTGGATGTAATTTTTATTAGCTTTAAAGGAGGATATTATTGCAAATGACGTTGAAAAGAAAAATTTTCCTATTTACGAGTATCAGTGTAATAGTCGCTTCAAGATGCAATTTGTGGATTATTTACGCCATTTAACGACTGAAATACCAACATCATTTTCAATTTCTAGTTACATCAATAAAAATTGTTCTTGATTTCCAGCATAATTTTACGATAGTCTTATTGAAGCCTTTAAAATGTTCCTTCACCTTTACCCAAATACCAGTAGATTATCTTTTCTAATCTAGCACGGACATTCTGAACAAATAGCATCACAAGAGTTTTCTAAGATAACAGACTAGAGCTAGACAGTTAAGAATCGCCTTTATAAGTTTTCCTGTTCACAGATTTTATTTTAACTCACATTTTAAATCTTACGACGCCATTAATTAACATTGAAGACCTTAAGCCAAGTTTATTAGAGCACTATGTGTATGTTATATTTGCGAACTTAAGTCCCCGCAACACAAGTTTATTGTTAATTCTTGCATTCTAATTTTGGCTAACCTAAGCAAAGATTACAGGAGCACGACTTAAAAAATAGTTTGAATTCCTTTTTTTAAACTGTTCTGTTGTTATATTATGCAGATATTTTTTGTCTTAAAAAATATACACGCTGATTCTGTCTGACATTCTGAAAATTCGATGAAGCTTGTAATATCCAATTTTGGAAATTTACTAAAACTACACGTGATCTGTTAAGTATTTTTTATAATACAAAGCAAAGAAATTATTATTATTTCTTTCGAATTTGAGAATAAATTTAAGAAATGTAAAAGATAGTTAAGGAATAAGGAGCGAAGAATGTACGTCACTGCAACGCAGCGCGCATGGAGTATGAGTCGTCCGTGTGCAAGGCTCTACTCTCCTTCTCTTTCCATTCAAATATCAGTTGTGAACGATGTCCCGAAAGTTGCACTTTATTTATTCGCAGCTTTTCCGCGTTATGGTTGCCTAGTCAGTTAAAATTAGGCTGTACAATCAGGCTTCGTTCTCCATCCATCAGACCATCTGCAGTTATTCACTACTCCATTAGAGTTGTCTTAAGTAGTTGCCTTCAGGACGTGTTTTGTTCCTGCTATTTCCTCTTGCCATTTTACACTTTTCTGACATTTTTGAAAGAAATCAAACTAGGTCTACAGCTATTTAAGCCGACTAAGCCGACGCTTTATCTACTTTACGCTTCCCTTAGCTATGTTTCTTTTAGCTCCAGAAAGCTAATCTGGTTATACCGTGACGAAATCTAGCAGAATAATGATGGAGCTTTTTCATTTTACATGCTCACAGGAAATTTAGTTTAAAATTTGTACCCTATCTGAAATGATTTGTCCATCTGAACTTCTGTTTTGCCGATACGCAGCTTCATTGGGTTCTTTTGTTAAGAGGATTAAACTAATGCTTTCCACCAAGTTGCCTGCAACAACTCACTGGCCTATCCAAGCAAGGAACCTTGTGGATACACTAGTCCACTTACTGCTCCTTCCCCGACAGGCATCTTAGCTAGCTTTCTTTGTGTAGATTTCTTTGAGGAACCTTGTTGAGGGACAGGCTTTTTGCTGTTCACCAGACTTTATTAGCTTAACTAATTAGAATTGCCTTATGTACTTTGCGGTTAAATTTCATTTCCTCTCTCTGTTTATTCTTCTACCGTCTTCATTACTCTTACTTTTTACATTCTTGTAAAACTAATCTGATTGAAAGTTTGGATTTACTCTCCACCAAACAACCTGCAGTAATCCAGACGAAGCTAACCTCCTTTGCCCTGGGATGCTCTTCCGCATGCACTCCTCTATAAGAGAGCTTCTTATCCTGACTGTGCAGACCGCTTTTAGTGCCATCTGACTATCGGAGCAGATATATATATTTTGCTCCGTCATTCCCACATCTTCCCTATATACCTCCGATAGAATGGCCTGCAAAACCATGGTATGCTTTCCCAGACCGCAGCTCTTCTGCACGTGTGAGTTTTCCCTTTCAGCCATACAGAAAATCGGCGAATCTTGAGTACTTCCAATGCAGCCTTAACGGATCGTCCGTCTGTGATACCCTGTAAGTGGACAAAGATATTTTTGTCACTAACTGGACTATGCTGAGATGGCCGGTGTTAAATACCTTTCCAACCCATAACCCTAAATCCCGCATTCTTATACGAGTTGGGAAGATGGACAACCCTAATAGAACCTTAAGTGCAGCCACTGGTCATACCCAGGCAGACCAGGTGTTGCAGCCTTTGAGCGATGGAGGTGCGCTTTACACTAGGCCACCAGACCACTGAACCACACAGTGCTTTAGGTCTAGTAATTGTCTTGTAGATCCAGTAGGCTATCTGAGAATTGATGCCTCGGAGTCTATCTAGCTACCTATCGCTGTGGATTTGGTTGCCACCTTGTTGACATGTGACTTCCAGTTTAATCTCCTATGCAAAGTCACCTCAAAGTACTTGACCTCCTGCGCGAGCGGGAGAGATCTACCGTACAATATAGACTACTTTAAACCTTCTGTTTTTTTTCTCTTGGTAAAGCAAATTACTTTAGTCTTAGATGGATTGACAAAAAGGCCATTGTCATCATACCATCCTTCTATGATCTTGCAGGCCATTTGCATTCGGTCGCAGAAAACGTCGAGAAAACGACCAGTGACTAACATTAATCCGTTGTCTGCGTATGCCTTATCATGAAAGCCGTCCGCTGTTAAGCGCTTTAAAAGACCATCCATTATTAGACACCAAAGATGGTGTGAAAGACAGCTGCCCTAAGGGCTGCCTCTCTGTACTCAATGTCTACATGGCAGTCTCCCAGAGCAGCTTTAACGCTTCTTACTTCTAGTGCAGATTTCATCTAGCTAACCAATGTGGATATCTCCCATAAAAATATTCACACAATATCAAAAACAAGATTCGCTCAACTAGATTGTAGGAACTTTTTCGAATTTCCTCTAGGGCATACAATGATGTAATTGATATCAAAAATCTAATGGGCATTAGAAGTCAGGGTACTAGAGTAATTTTATTTCCAACACTCTATCTTCAGAATTTTAGTTTTAAACTTTCAGGACAGGCGTTATTGATGGCCTATGTAATTTCTTTGTTAATCTGCCGCCTCCTTGAGGATGCCGCACACTTGGAGTTACCATCAAATAGAAGGCTAGATAGGTTGATACCAATGTCGAAATGGAAAAGACATTATGAGCACTTGCTGGGAAAGAATCGACAAGAATACCAACAAGAAGCAGAGGAAACAGACAGCAAAAACACGAATGATGAAGTAACAGTTTCTGCTGAAGAGGTTCACATACCCTTAAGCAAAATGAAAGCTGGTCGATCACCCGGACAAGAAAATCTACCAGTAGAGCTGCTAAAAGCGTTGCGGTGCGTTTAGTACAGTTAATGAGCAATTGTGGTCAACAAGTCAAATACCATTAGAGTGGAAAAAATCATATTTGGTGTTCATCTTTAAAAAAGGAGGTGCACGGATTCCTAGCTGCTATAGAGGCCTGAGCGTATACTGCACATAAAATAGGGTTTTTGAAAAACTAGCGGGGAAACAAATAACAAGGACAAAGGTGTATGGGTGTTTCATAGATTTGCAAAAGGTATACAACACCATGCCCTGATCTAAGCTATGGGAAGCCTTACAGAATATTAACATAAATGAACATTTATTAAAGATAAAAGAAATTTACTAACAAAACATCGGACAAATTAAAAAAGACACCCAATCATTCCAGCCTCTTAAAATTACGAAAGGCTTCAACAGGGCTGCAGTATGTCACCTCTACTATTCAACTTCTATGTTGAGGAAGCACTGAAAAAGTGGAATGAGCACTGTCGCGAAATGGTAGTACCAATAGGGAAGCAAACACGACCTTGAATTTATGATCTGGAGATTATATAATAAATATAAAAAGTGAGGACTACAAGTAAGCCTAAAAAGACTTAACTACAAATACAGAAGTGAACTTTGAGGTACTTATCAATGAGAACGTGGAAGTTTACCAGGTGGATAGATTTAAATACCTTAGAGCATACATCGACAGAGACGGGCTGAGAAATATAGAAATGAAAGAACGAGCTAACCAAAGCAAAAAAATAATAGGGTGCCTAAACACTCTCTCTGGTGGGACCGAAATATATTTAATAAGAACAAAATGAGAATCGGCAAAACCATAGTAGAATCTGTGCTATCGTATCGGTTGGAGACATTTACATTGAATGATGAGATGAAAAGAAGATTATGTGTTGTGGAAATGGATTACTTGAGAAAGAATGTCAAGATATTCAGATTATAAAGAAGGACAAACAAAGAAGTCAGAATTAGAATGAACGTAAAAGAAGAAGAAGAAGAAGAAGAAATGGTATGGTCACCTTTTAGGAATGTTGGAAAAGCGTTGACCAAAAAAGGTTTACCAATAGAAGCCACCAGGTGAGAGAAAAAGAGGAAGACTCAATCAAATGTACAACGTCTTGTTTTAGATAAAATTACAAATTAATTGCCAAACAAAAAGATATATATGAGAAAGATGCTCATACCAGCAGGCCCTCCACTAGCGGATTCATTCTTTCACGAAGCAGGTGCTGCTCTAAGAGCAGAACTCCTAGTACTTCATAATTACACATATTACAACAAATAACTTTTGACTCAGTTATTTCTGGTCAGGTGTCTTAGATCAGAATCATTGTGTTACACAATCACAGCATTCGCTAGAAAATTTGTTATTATCATTTTGGCTAGAAGAAGAAGAAGTACTTACACAACTACCTCTAACAAAAGAAGAAAGATAATGCGAAGAAAACTTTTTCACGCCAACCACAAGACATAATGAAAGTCGTTTCATTGTAAATCTGTCACTTTCAGGCGATCCCAACGAAATAGGCGACACATTCAAAATGACTTGTAAGCGTTTTTATTCATTGGAGCGAAAATTACAAAACGATAGGCAGTTGCATTATAAATATAGGGATTTCATGCATAAATATCTAGATTTAGGGCGTATGGAGAAATTATCGCAATCTGGAACCGAAAATTCTAAATCACATTTACATTACTATCTACCGCACCATGCGGTATTTAAACAATCAACTACCACCTTATTACGAGTAGTATTTGATGCAAGAGCAAGGGTATCTAAAGGAAAATCATTAAATGATTATTAACCTACCTATCATACAACAAAATTTATTATCTATAATTATACGATTCCGCTGCGTTTTCTGCCGACATACAAAAAATGTTTAGCATGATTTTAGTTAACTCAGAGCAAACACATTTACAACGCATATTATGTGTCAAAAGTTTATTTTCAGAAAAATGTCACGAAAATACAAGCAAACGACAAAGAGAATACGAAAAACACCCAAAGAAATACATCATGCTGTTCAACTGGCTCTTGATGGTAATATTTCTTCAAGGGCTGCAGCCACTGATTTAGGGTTTCCACGATCTGCATTACAACGACATGTCCAAGCAGCAAAGAAACTAGCAGCAGAAAATGTAGCAAATCCGTTTGCCAGACAAGTTTTCACAAAAGAGCAAGAAGAGAAACTCGATGCTTATCGTATTCGTTTGTTCTTAACGTATTAAACTTATTTCCTTGCCTTCTGTTTATTGAGCACTCTTGCCTATATCTCCGTTATTGTTAAAGATAGACCCATCAATATCTACATTATTGTATTTGTGAGACAAGGTTTTATCCAAATCTGTAGAAATATACAGAGTGTTCGATTTAAAAAAAATAATTTTTTTTTGCCTGTACCTAGTGTGTACAACCTGGTGTTGCAATATAGATTGTTTTGGGCTTATTCATTGTTTTATTTACGCTGTAAGCTCTGTACCTTTTATTCTAGCTGATCGACTCCTGGAAGGATCGGATCTCCAGCGTAGCTGCCCGGTGAGCCCTCGTCTGACCGCATCAAGGACGGGGTGG